>CAUYSK010094902.1:0-43593 GCA_963575035.1 Avahi laniger
ATTTAGTGAATAGGGATTCTTTTTCCCAGTGTATGTTTTGTCTGCTTTGTCAAAGATTGGTTGGCTAGGTGAGGATGGTTTTATATCTGGGTTCTCAGTTCTGTTGCACTGATCAATGGCTCTGTTTTTGTGCCAGTACCACGCTGATTTTAATATTACAGCTTTGTAGTAGAGTTTGAAGTCTGGTAGATTGATGCCTCTCATTTTGTTTTTATTGCCTAGAATTGTTTTTGCTACATCATTTTTCAAGATTTAGTTGAAGTGTGTCATCTGCTCCACGAAGCCTTCCCTGGACCTCTCGTTTACTTGGTTATTCTTTCTCCTAAAACAAAATTTTGTTCTTGCCTTTGTTATGGGGTAGAGGATGTATGTATATTCGAAAGTATAGTACAAAAAGAAAGTTATACTATTTTGTTCCTCTAAATCCAATTAAATTTCCTTTGAACCCAGGGTCGACGAGGCGTTTAAACTAAGGCATTATTTGGTGAATCCTTCTCCTTCTCTAGGCTTAGGGAGCCCACACAGTCCTGGCAGAAACCTCTCATCCTAAGGTGATAGTGGTCATGGTCACAGCTCATAGCATTCCTTTAAGGCTTTATGGCTTCTGTGCCAAATTTAGACCTGGAAACTGGAATAGTGCCTAGAAGTTGGAATAGTGCCCGGAAATCCAAGGAGATTACTACGTGGGCCACTCCTGTCTGAGGTGCTATTACCCACTGAGGAGCTTCAAGGCAGTGAGTTTCTGCTCCCCCAGACCCCCAGCATCCATTCTCCACCCCACCCTCAGTCCTGCCCTGTTGCTGCTACTTTTTCGCTCTTGAGCTTGGTAGCGAAGGAATGAATGATTACTCGAAACATGTAGTGTTTAGAGAGAAGAGAAGAGACCAAAATCTAAAGGAAAATATGGCCTCCTCAGCTGAGTTCCTCCCCCTATTTATTTCCAAGGACACGTGCGTGCACAGGGTCAGGGCCGTCTGTTAATTTAACAGCTTCCACACAGGTCAGCTGTTTTCAGCTGTCCTTTGCACTCAGCAAACTAGCAGCTTCGGGCAGGCATTTTTGACTGACCCTTCATTCACCTTGCTCACGTACTTTCCATGCATCCTTTCTTCTAGGCCCAGCCCCTACACTACCCTGAGCCTCTGGAGAAGTTCTAAAGCCCTGTTCCTTCTCTCCACCCAGGGTTTGTTATCTTCTGCCATCTTGGAGGTATCCACCCTCCCTGGACAATTCAGAATTCTCGTTCCATTGTGCACAGAGAGTAACTTCTAGGTGCATGGTGATCTTGTACTTTTGACTGAAAAAAGCTGTTAATAAATACACTGAGGCAAGTTAACCTTAATTATTTTTTGAAAAAGGAAAAAGAGAAAAATATTAATACTTCCAGTGAGAGCAATAAACAATTTAACATTTCCATCTCTTTTTCTGTCACTCTTATATTAATTACTTTGTATTCTGGGTATTAATCTCTTTCACTGCACAATGAATCCAATTAATTAGCTTTAGCTTTTGGGTATATGCATTTTATATATCTAGACTAGGCTTGTTCTCTGAGCCCATTGGATATTTAATAAATGATAGTTGAACTAAAAAATAAAGCAATAGATAAGTGCATCCCTGGTACATGAATCGGTTCTACGAACTGACTCTTTAGAACCTGTATTGCTTCAGTGGAGATTACACAAGTAACACATGCTGGTATCAAATCAAACAATATGGAAGTGTATGAATTAAATAGATTTTATGACTATATCAATAGCACCTTCCTGTTTTTGTGTAGGAAGCATATGAGGTTAAGAGGCTGAGTCTAAGTAAGTGGTTCATGAGTGACAACACAAGTTTGTATCAAAGTTTATCATGGTATCTGAAAATTAGAGCTTCAAGTTTCCTTCCTGCAGTTAGCACACTTAGAGAAATTTATAAAACCATGAGAGAAGCTTGATAGGGATTATAAAAATAAAAATCTGGAGTTCTGTACCTCTAAATTATACTTCAATGCTTGGCCAGGTTGAAGGGTTGGGGAATTCTGGTAACAGCTGACAACAGCCTCAAGATCTAATCTGCTTTTGAAAATAAAGTCTTATTGGAACACAGATACACCCATTTGTTTACATATTGTCTACTGTTACAATGGCAACATTGACTTGTTTCAACAGAGATATACATGGCCAGCAAAGTCTAAGATATTTACTACTTGATCCTTTGCAGAAAAGATTTTGCTGACCTTTCTAATTTATTATTTCCAGCTGCCAGCCTTGGATTCCCAGGAGCCCATGGAGTTATTAAAAATACCTGTGAAGCCCGGTGTGGCAGCATGCTCCTGTAATCTCAGCTACTTGGAAGGCTGAGGCAGAAAGATTGCTTGAGCCCAGGAGTTCAAGAACAGCCAGGGCAATATGGTGAGACCCTCATCTCAAAAAGCAAAAACTAAAAAAAAATTCAGACATCTGTGAGTCTGTATATTCTACAAGTTTGACTATAGTACAAATGAATCTGGCTTAAATATGAATTTTCAAATGCATGTTGAATATATAAAATAAACAAAATACAAATTAATTTCAAAGCATTAGTGAATTTTTGGCAGTTTTTTATCTTTATGTATTTTTTTCAACTAGGATCCCCTAGTTGAATCAAAATACAATTTATGTCATATTGGGTTCTGTGAAATTCTTTTGCTTAAGGGCTTCTTTTTTTTTTAAAATGATTGTAAACCATTGATCTAGTTAGACCCTCTGGGCCAGGATGATTACCTTAAAGAAACAAAGAAATCTTAATCAATTTAAGTATTTGAGATTACTTACACCATTTTATGGTCACTAATGCCAAGGGCCAAATTCTATTTTACAATAAATATCATAGGTGAAAAATTATAGCTCGAGGTCCTTAAGATACAATAATAATTATCTTTTCATGAATATTTAGCTTGTGCCAGACACTGTTCCAAGTGCTTTTCATTAATTTGCTTATTTAATCATCACAATATCATGTGGTAGTGTCAAGATATAAACAAAGCTTTATGTTAGGTTCGAGTTTAGAAACTGTCATTAATACTTTAATTTTATTATAATTTAAAAATTATAATTTCATGTAAAAATTAAAAATAATTTGCTTTTAGCTTTTGTAAAAGGGAGCTTATTAATCTCAGTTGTTATCTAAAAAAATTGTTCTCTTTTGTGATGTCTTTTTGGAGAACAAAGAAAGAAAAGGAAAAAAAGGACTTTTTAAAAAATATATCACTTATGCCTTAAATTAAAAAAAAACTGTCATACATTTTATGAGTTGGAACAATTCAACAACAGGAGAGTCCCCATTTCTTTACAGCAAAAAGAAGAAATTCACAAAAGGGGAAAACTGCCATGAGCAGTTACACAGTTAAATTTATTCTTATTGGGGTTTTGCTTTTACTTAATCAGGTTTTGGTATAACGTCCATTTCCTCATCTGCTCAAAATAAGACCTTCACATCAAGTATGTTTATCAATAAAGTATTTGTGGTTTCTAGATCACTCTTTTACCTTCAAGTTTCCTTATCTTAGCTGAATCTTTTTTAACCAATAATGGAGAAAAAAGAAAGAAAGATAATTTTGTAGCTCCAATTTTTCCTTTAAGAAAAGGAAGGTGCATCTTTAAGTTCAACAACAGTTGCTAACATTGTCTTAATTTTTTAGGAAGTGAGAAACTAAGGCAGGAGGAGGCTGAGTAACTTGTACAAAGTTATATGTTCACTAAGGGGCCAAAATCAGAGTAGGCTCTTTATTTTGACTCTTAATCATATTTAGGAGGATTTTATTCTGAACTCTTAAAGATTCAGTTAAGAGATTTTTAATTGTCATCATTGGGGCTCCAATGTCAGAGTGGGACGAAATCAAGAAGACATATATCACAATAAATGGTACAACTGAAATGAAATTGCAGTGGCATTCTGCAATAAAATTAGACTATATGGATTATTATAAATCCTCTTCTCGGCTACTTATCCTTCAATCATTCTTCCCAGGGCCATCCTGTGTAGGTTAGGTCTCCTCTGCAAAAACAGAAGGTCATGGTGGGAAGCATTAATATACAGTCTCTGTGCTCAGATAGACTTAGGGGTAGGTGGCAGTCCTGGATCCGCTTAATACTTGTGTATCATTTACAAGTGATTCATTTGGCATCTTTTTTTTCATTTATAATGTGGGCAAATATCTATTTCTGCAAGTTGTTTGAAATTTAAATGACATAATCGTCTTGAATATTAATGAATAATTATTTCCCTTCCTTTAGTGCTGGGCTCCAAAGTAGCCCATGATTATTAAGTACAATATCTTCAGGATGTGCATTGTATTATGTATATGAGTCGGTCATGGGGAATATTTTTTTTCTTCTTAAATTGCATATGTCTTTGAGAACCACTGGATTAGTGCATAGAACTCGAGGGCTGGAAGTATTAGGTGGAATCACATGAAACAGCTGATTTGTGGCTCTTTTTGAACTATACAAATGCCATTTTCATCTGGCCCAATCTTGTAACTTAGATAAACACAAAAGAGGACAGCTATATAGTCAAAGGTAATAAACTAATTAATTATAAATCTGCACATACAACTCAGTGCTCTTGGCTTCTGGTCCACAATCAAGTGCCTATAAAATGTTGCATTGAGTATTTGTAAGTGTGCTTAGTGCTTGGCCCCTGGGCTGGGTATCAGTTGCTAAAAAGGTGAAGAAGAGCTTGCGGTTGTATGGGAGCCACAGCTCTGAGCACAGCCACCACAGTCAACAGCTGAGTGAGATGTCAGCCCTACTGGACGTTCTAAGTGCTATAGGAGCAACTAGGAAGGAGAGATTAATTTCCCTAGGAACAAATGGGAAGGAGAAGTCCCTTCTCCTTTTTTTTCCCCGAGACAGGGTCTTGCTCTGTCACCCAGGCTGGAGTGCAGTGGCTTCATCATAGCTCACTACATCACTGTAGCCTCAAACTCCTGGACTCAATCGATCCTCCTGCCTCATCCTCCCGAGTAGCTGGGACTATAGGCATGCACCACCAACCCCAGCTAAGTTTTCTACTTTTTGTAGAGACAGGTCTTGCTATGTTGCTCAGGCTGGTCTTGAACTCTTGTAGTTTTGTAATGATTTTGATAATTAACCTTTCGTAGCTCTGGCAGTGGCAAAATGCCCCAGCATTTTGCCATTTGTGATGTCCTCACATCACTCTTCAGGGCATTGTAACTCCCTTATCAATTCCAGATTAATGTTTAGTCCTTATCTTCAGAAATAGAATCCACCTCCTGCTTGTTAAAGCTCTTTCCTCTAGTGACTGCCAGGCCACTGTCTTTTCTCAATTCCTTCTCACCTTCTCAGCCTCTTTTGCCTGCCCCTCTTTCTGTTGTTTCTCTAGTATTGAATCTCCATAGTTCTGCCTTTTATTTTTTTCTCTTTTGTCCTCCAAGGATGATGATGATAGATTCCACTATCACAGAGATGGTACCAACAGTCTAGTGCTACCTAATACCTTGCAAGCTACCTAATAATAGCACCTGCTATTTGTTGAGCAACTACCACATGCCATGTACTTTGCTAATACAATCTTTAATTAAAAAAAAAAAACCTAGAATCTTTTGAAAGAAACCCTTGATGTGGGTATTAATTTTATCCCAGTTTTGAACGAGCAAATTAAGTCTCTGTGAAGTTCAGGATTTTGCCCCACCCAGATAGTAAGCGGATTTGAACTGGGGACCATCTGACTTGTGAGATCCTGCACTACCCGCCTCTGGTTGTTCACCAAGTCCTCCAGTGTTGGGGTCAGAGGAGCTCCATCACCGTGGCTCCTGGCATCGTGTCCCACCTCCTCCTGACCTCCTGCCACTGTTCTTTCCATGCCACATTTGGCTCTCTACACTGCTGCCAAAGTTATCTTCAGAAAGAAAAAAATCAATCTGTTCCTGCCAGTTTGCTTTAAAACCTCTCTTGACTCCATGTTGCCTGCAGAATAAATTTTTATCTCTGGTATGCCACTGAGACCCTTGACAATGGGCCCAGGCCATCTTGCAGTCAGCTATTTTTCAGAATATACAAGTGGTTATTTTTCAGGTGGATATGGATGCTGTTGAGATGCAGAAAATACAAACTTATTTCAAAACTTGACTGAATTTATTTTGACTTTTTAATCACATATTTTCTCAACCCAGGAATACTATTATCCTGGGTTGAGAAAATATTATCATGTAGAGTTGCAATTTTATGTTTGGTAGGAAAGAGATGCTCATAATGTAAATACTGGGATCAATTAGATGAGATTTGTATGAAATATTTTTTCTAAGTTTCAGGGTTTAATGATTTAAAATAACTTTCTTAGCTGAAGCTGAAAGAAGGGTATGGATTCGAAGTTCAAGGATGTACCTGGACTGATAAATTTGGTTAAATTTGATATTTGGGAGAGGAAGGAGGAAGGGTTGTATGGTGGAACGATGGAAGAATACTGGCCCCAAGGCCGGTATAAAGCAGGGAAAGGTTTCATTCTTTGTTCTCAATAATTCAGATAAAATAATTTTTAAATGCTTCTGGCTCTTTTAATAGACTCCAATAAGGGAACTAAGACAGTGTCAGGAAAAAGACATCATTTAGTAAAACTGCAATGTCATGCTATGAAACTCTGTCTTCTATTATGAACTGTGACAAAAGGCAGGATGAGAACTATTTTCCATCCTAACGAAGCTACCGGTTCTTCCGGCAGCATCACCAGGACACTGGTCAGTCTCCCGTGAGAGAAGCAGTGTGAGGAGGTTAGAGACAGTGGGCTACGGGTTCAAACAGATTTGGGTTCAAACCCTAAGCATGCACTTGGAAAGTACCCGACCTTAAATAAATCAAAGCTTTGAGACTCTATTTTTTATTCTTCAGATGGGAACAAAACACACATTTCAAAGTTATGGTGAGGTTTATGAGAAGTCAGGTTGATCGTTAGGGAATTTATACGGGTTCATTTGCTTTTCTACAATGCGGTGCTTCCAAATACCTCCAATGTAATATGTTTAATGCTTCCATCTCTCTGACTGGGAGTGTCCTTAGGGCTGATTTAATCCCCTTAGTTTACTAAATGGAAACTCAAAGAAGTCTTATAGGTTATCTGCAGTTACATCCAAAGGAATTGTGAGACCAAGACCCTACTATATGCTTTTTTCCTTTCTAGCACTGATTTCATTCCTTATAATGAGGAAATGGGACACCAAAGACTATGGAGAGAGAAAATTCACGTGGATACAGCAAGTAGTCCAGTGCAGACTCAATGCCAGCGCCACACAGGGAGCTGGGGGTTAAGCAGGTTCTTTACCTGGGGCTCTCACAGCCTGCTGGGGGAGGCACAGACTTAACCCAAGATCTGTAGAACAGGTCAGGCTGGAGTAACTGTAATTGCCAATTGCTTCAGACTGGAGGAAGGAGGGATGCATCCTGCCTGGGGACAAAATAGAAAGACTTCTGGTGTCTGTTGTACCAAAGGGCAGTCAGCCTGTTCCCCGGTCATTAATCCAGCACTAACCTGTGGAGCAAAACGTCTGTGTCAGGTACCATGTCCTGCTAGCTCTGAGAATGGGAGGAGAAATAACATGGCAAATAATGTACAGTCACAGAGCGGGGCAGCAGTAAGATGCAGAGGAAAATAAAACGACTCTAGGCAGTCATTTTCTCTAAAGAAGATATAAACAAAGGCAGAAGTGACATTGTTTACAGTGCATAAGCCTGGCCGCCTCAGAATAGCAGGGATTGGGCTCATTGTTCTCTGGAAATACCTCTGTTCTTCAGTCACATCTCTTTTCTGATAGTCAAGCACACAGACACAGCTTTGATTCTCGCCCTCTCCCTCCTCTGCCCCTTCCTTCACAACGTACACACTCCCTTGCCACCATCCCCCTTTCTCTCCCACCTTCTGGTCCGACGTTCCTCCACCCATTCGAAGCCCTGCTGGGACCCTGCGGGAATGAGGTCACTTCTCTGCACTAACTACCCAGGATGTAAGGGAGCGGTGGGCAGAGAGAAGGCTGAGAACAGCTGAGGGCTGCTCATGCCCCCCTTGGTGCTTTCATTATCTATTTCTGCATCGCCTCTTCTGTCCAATTTTAAGTTCTTTGTAACCAGACAGCAAGTCAGTGGTGCTCAACTGTGGTTGTTCAACTAAATCTTCAAGGAGGCTTTTAAAAAATGGGATCAGCCAGGCCAACGCAGAGACCCACTGATGCCGAGACCCACCGACAGGGAACTCTTGGTTGGAGACCAAGCCTGGGAATGTTTGCTGAAGCTGCACAGGTGTTTCTTCTGCTGTGCAGGCAGAGCTGAGAAGCACAGGGGTTCGTTCAATTTTGTATAGAGTTTTCATTGAAAAGTTAATTTTGTGAGCTACTGTTACAAAAAGCAGATGAGCAAGCTCCTTTCCCATATGGAAGAGTTAAGTTTAAAGATTGTGAATGACTAAGAAAATTGTGATTTCAAATTACAAAAGTTTTCAAATAGTTTTTGATATTTCCTCCTCCTAAGGTGGTGGGAAACTTACAGGGTTAGTTGGGAAGTGTCCTGCTCAGGTTTTCAGGTCTGGAGGGGTGGGCAGTGGATCCTGGCATAGGTGTAGGGCCTCTTTTTTATAATTGTGGTGGTGTCTGCATATCAAATTTGAACTTATGATAATAATAATGGCTAACATCTTAAAACTCTTAATGTGTACCAGGTGCTCTGCTAGCTCTCACTAACCCTTTGATTACGTCCAGCCCCTACAATAGTCTTGGGATGTTGCCACATGGCTTCCACTTGACAGGTGAAAGAACTAAGGCTTAATGTCGCTCAGCTTGTAAATGATAAAGCCAGGATCCGAAACAGATCTCTCTTATTCTACAGTTCAGATTCTTAACATGAGAGCTCGTGAGAGCATGAAGCAGGCGGGGAGGGCTTGCCAAACATGAGGTACAACACTAGGATGCTTGAGTATATGGACCAAAGAGATGGCTGGTACCAAGGCAGCTGGAACAAGGAAAGAGGGGTTAGACAGATGATTCCCGAGACAAGATATGGTTGTTTGGGCTGTTTACCTGCTCACATTTAAGACTCTCCTCTTTTTGGCAAAGACAGTTGGAGGTGAGCCTTGACCTGTGCTCCAATGAGTACACCTGGGTGGGGGTAGGGGGTAGTTAACTCTGACAACAGAGCATTCCACTGAGATGCCTGTGGTCTACCCCTTGGGAGATGGGAATGGATAGACCTTCTAACTTTCTTTGGCCCACCAGAAGATTTCACAAAAGTCCTCTTGGAGCTCCTGAGCTTGCTAACTGACCAACTTTCCTTCATCAGATTTTTCTGGAGCACCTTCCATATGCCAGGAAGTTTGCTAAGCATTGGATTGTGTCAGTGGATGCAGGGGGAATGGGGTCCTGGGAAGGGTGTTCTGTGTGGAGGAAGGTGACAATTGGCTCTAGGTATATTGCATAAGCACTGGACAGATGGCTGAGGCATGCAGTCAGCTACCTGCCTAAAGAGGGTGTGGCAAAAGAGCACCTGGCTGTGGTTGGGCCCTGGGCAGATAGACAATCATGGGGATATGCATGGCAGCTGGAAGGAGAAAGCCAGGGGGCTGGTTAGGTTGAATTCAATTAGCTTGAATGTGGCAGAAGAATTAGCTAAGATGAAGGACATAATCACATTTTCCAAAATTGTTTCTTCTCTAGGAAACCACAGTTTTTGTTCTTGAAGCCTCCAAATGATTGGATGAGGCTCACTCACATTGTCAAGGGTAACCTCCTTTATTTAAAGTCAACTGTTTATAAATCTAATCACATCCACAAAATACTTCGACAGCAACATTTGGACTAGCATTTGACCAAGCAACTGGGCACCATGGCCTAGCCAAGTTGACACATAAAACTCAATCATCACAAAATCCTTAGACTTCCTGGAAGTAGGGGTCAATGAGTTTCTGCTAAGATGAGACTCATTAAGGATGTCTCACCAAATATCTCTATAAACTGGATTTGGAGGCTTACATGGATAGCAGTGGTTTTTTTGGGTAGTGAAGAGGAAGTAGCCTGTCTTTACTTGCTGGCTATAAAGAACTTTCCCTAGAGAGGCCCTCTAGGCCCTTCTCATCTCCAGGACTGCCCTCAGACACCCAAGATCTCTGCCAGGACTCCCAAGAAAGCATGCTCTTGCTGCCCTGGCAATGTTGCTGCCAAATTTTCAGACTGGAGGATTTTCTGGGCTGGGCAATTTCCTAGATAAGATTTCTGCTAGGTCTATTTGAATTCTGGAAATATAGCAAGAGATTAAATTAAACTACCTAAATTAGGTAGCCCCCAAATGGCCTAAATCAGCACTACATATTAGAACCATCTGGAGAGATTTTAAACATATGTATGCCTTGGCTCTACTCCCTGAGATTCTAATTTAATTAGTCTAGGGTAGGATACTACCATAATTTTTTAAAAGTTTTTTTTCAGTTGATTCTAATATACAACCAGGGTTGAGAATCACCGGCTCTCTTAGTTCAGGTTCCCTAGAAGCAGATGTAGGCCGTGCATTTGCCAGTTATTATCAAGGATGTGTTGCAAATAGAGATCCATAAGGGAGTAGGGGAAACAGGAAAGGGTGGGGAAGGAAGCCAGGCAAGGGCAGCACTTCAGAGGAAGTGCCAGCCTTAGCCTGATCCCACAGCAATTTCTAAGACATAAATTATACCCAAGGAGAAAAGGAGCAGAGCTCTCGTACTCCACTTCAGTCAGTGGCTGGGAGAAATACATACTTCCAGCCACTGCCTGCACTCTATATAGGTGAGTAGGCTCCAGTGCTCGAAGTCTATCCTCTGAAGAAGATCACAGGCAGTGAAGTTAACAACAAAACCTTCAAAAGCTGGAGGATTGGTGCACAGAGATGCTAGAAGGGATCCAAGGGGGGTTTAATGGAGTGCTAAGGGCTTCCATACACTAAATAAGTGGCTATTATCACTGTTTCAAGGTCTGCCTTAGGGCTAGCAGTCTGTGTGAAGCTATTAGGGGAGCCTCTTACACAAAGATTCTACTTCAAGAACTTAAAAGCATTCTTGATTGCTAATAATACTTTGCAAATATCAAGAATTGTGAAGGGATGGAGATTTTTGCTCTACTTGCAAACTAACAAGTTAGCCTGACAGTTTCATTAATGCTGGCAGAAGATATGAGACCCTTGGGTCAGAGACAAAGGATTTAATAATGGTAATAGCAGTAGCCAGAGTATCAAAATTTCCTTGCAATGCTTCCAGGGCCCTAATTCCCACAGGGCCATAGGAAGAGGACTAGGTGACACCTGCTCATGCAGTGAGCAAATTATGTCACAGAGAAGAACCTTGGGCTTAGAGAACCTGAATCTTTTATAATGAGCAGGAAGCAAAACTTCTCTTTGCTCTAAAGGGAGACACTATCTTTATCTTCCAAGACTGTGCTCTATAAACCATTCTTGAAAAGATAGTTCAGTACAAAGGTAGTCAGTGCCTTTGCTTACAAGATATGCAGAAATGTGAGGGACCTATGAAGAAACGTCTCCCAACAGCAATTAGGTACAGAGGCAAAGCAATCTTTGGTAGCGAAACTCGTGTTGGTGATTATGCACCCCACAATGACATTGGGTGCCTTGGTTTTCATGTTTAAGGCTGGGCTCGGTCAAGGTTGGCCATTATTGGGAAGGAGGTAAATAGGATCTTCAGCTGCTATAAGAGTACCACGTGACATCCCTCTTATCCTTCATATGGAGTTTGTTATTAGAATCATTCAGGTGGAGAAGTAAGAGATGGATTAGTCATCTCTAACAAACCTCAGGAATCACTGCATGTCTACATGGCCTGGGGTCTTTCATTAAGAGGCTACTGACCCTTGGCTGGCATCTGTGAACACCCTAACTCGTAATTTCCCAGAGAGTGGCAGGCCCAAAGGATTCTCATCACTGATTCTTAATATTCGATATTAATAAAGTTTTTAGTTCATTGCAACTTACTGTTATGTCATTTGATGCTCTTAAAATAATAAATATCCTCCTCCTTCTAATCTTCATCTCCTCTGTAACTTCTGCTGCCTTATCCACACCAACTGCCCAACATATTGAGACTTCTATTTTATCTAATCCTCCATAGTCTCTGTCTATTAATCTACTTGTGGTTTTATTTTCTCCTTTTTCCAGTTTAACCCCTCTGGCCCATAACTTTAATAACTCTCCTCCCAAAATCTTTATTTTCCTTCCCCTTCATCTTTCCATATATGTGCAACAACCTTCAACTTTGGATCAACCAACTATTTTCTTTCTTCATTTCTGGTTCTGACTGTCAGGCATTTTTTGGAGAAAATCTCCTCCTTGATGCACATTTGTGTGTGTGTGTGTGTGTGTGTGTGTGTGTGTGTGTGTGTTTGTTTGTTTGTTTTTACCTTTGCTGACCCTAACAATTTTCAGCAACCCTCATAAACCTTGCCTTTGTGGTTATTTCAAATATCACCACTTCATGATATAATGACAAACAACCTGCATTGCCTCTTTTGGCAATGACTTTTGATTTTCATATCTGTTCTCTGAGTAAGATGGTCTAAATAAGGATCCTTCCAGACACAGACTTTGAAACATTAAATATATACGAGGTATGTGGAAGCATGGTACTTTTAGTATTAGTACTAGGTAGAGGGAAAAAAACATATGAATACCCACAAAAACAATTTAATTTTATTTAAAGTTATCATAATGTTGCAAAATGTATCTGTTACTCAGGTTATAGATGAAGAAACTGAGTCTCGGAGAAGTGACACATTTAACATCACACAGTTTCCAAGAGTGTTCCCAGGATTTGAAACCAAATCTGTTTGAATCTGGTCCGCGGTCTCCAATCACCACATTCTGACTGTAATGGGAGACGGTCCCATGCAAGACGATATCCTTGTGAGGCTGCCTCAAGAACTGGTGGCTTCCCTAGAGTGAAAAACTATTTCTATCCTCCCTTTTTATTACAGGACATGAGGGAAGCCTAAATTGTTCTGTAAATTATACTGTTTTACATTTGAGGTGACTTTTCTCCAATTCCCCATTGAAGCCTACCAAAGAAGCCAGAGTTGTTTTAAGTGAATTGTTGAGAATGAGTATAACATCTTACCCTATTTATACACACCCTGGGCTAATTTTCTTTCCACCCCCCAGCTTACGCACACTGTATACACATGTACTCCCTCTAATACACAACCAAATTTATTTTTTGGCCCAGATAAACTGTTGTTCTCAAAGCCTATATCCTTGAAATGACCCTGCCTAAAAAAGTTACTTAGTGTACATAAGTGCTGAAAGTTGAAAGAGGACTTTAGAAATATATAAAGCTATGTAAGTACATTATGCTAAGTGACATGAACCAGTCAGAGAAGGACAAATACTTCATGATTCCACTTATATGAGGTATCTAAAATAGTGACACTCATAGAAGCAAAGAACAGAATGGTGGTTGCCAGGGGCTGGAAGGAGGTGGAAATGAGGAGTTGCTAATCAATGGGTATAAAATTTCAGTTGTAAAAGATGAATAAATTCCAGAGATCTGCTATACAACATTGTCCCTAAAAAAATAAAAAATAAAAAAAAACATCCCTATAGATAGCAATGCTGTATTGTACACTTAAAAATTTGTTAAGACACTAGATCTCATTTAAGTGTTCTTACCTCATTTTTAAAATAAAACAGTATAATACTTCATATATAGTTGGCCCCCAAATTTTAAAGTGTGAGAATCCTTTTATTAACATCAAAAAATTGCAACTCCACATGAAAATAACTATGCTTTTTTTGATATTTTATTCCATTGATTGAAAAACATACAAATAAAATCTGTATGAATTCAGTAAAGCTTTGAAATGAGTTTATATTTTCTTCATCTCAACAGCATCTAAATCCATCTGAAAAATAATTACTCATAGATGTGTGAGAGACAGCTGACTGTAAGGGAGGCCAGACCAATCGTTAAGGGCCTTCGGGGACACACCGAGAAGATTGAAATTTATTCCGTAGGCAAGATGAAGTTAAAAGAGGTTTCAAAGCAAAGTGGCTGAATTCGATTGATTGTATTTTCTGAAAGATAATTTTGGCAGCAGTGTGGAGAGCTAAGCGGCATGGGGAAAGACGGTAGCAGGTCAGTTAGGGGGCAGGTGGTGATGTCAGGAGCCGCAGTGACACACAGATACCTCTAACCCCGGCTAGATGTGGGGTGTGACACAGAGGGCGTGGCCAAGGGTGTTTCTATATTTGGAAATTGTGTTTAGGATGGGATCGTGACAAGAATAAGAAATATCAAAGGAAGCAACATTTTATTGATTGATTTGTTTTGGTGTGGAGGATGAAATTGGAATAGGGAGAATATATATAATGAGTTGGATTTTATATATACACGTGTGTATATTATATATATTCAGAATGTATGTATAACGATCAGAGTATGGACTATAATCAAGTGATGTCCATTAAGCAGCTGTATATGGATCTAAAACTGCTACCTGAAGCTCTTACTCATACTGCCTTAGTTTTAGACCCATATATACAAGTTTTTTTTTTTGCTTTATTAGAAAGATAACTAAGAAAATGTAATACCAAGGAAACTACCATAGCAGGAGACTAGAACTTAATTCCAGAAGAATCTTCTGGGAAATGATGCAAAATACATACCCAAGGGATTAGGCGGCTCAGGTGTTTATATGCCAACTCCCAAGAGTTACTGGTTGAGGGCTATTTCTCGGGGTGTGAATTCCCCTGCATTTTTCACCTGCTCAGTTTAGATATCCAGACCTATTGTGTTTCTGGCAACCAGCCCCCAGTGAGTAAGAGGTAAATACTGGCAGCTGGAAATCAGCTGGAGCCCACCAAAAGGACTGAAGGATACTAGAGGAAGACTGTGCCTGCTGGGCCAGTCCTGTGGGGAAAAGATTGTAAACACAGTTAGCAGAAAGGCAACCCTAGACCTCTAAGAGGTTACCTGTTAAAACCGACAGGAAATGTAGAAACAATATAATCTTAATGGAACAGGAGGGGAAAAATGTCACTGTAGTCCAATTAATTGGGCTAATGTGTTTAAAGGAAGCTGGAACGGTCATCAGGGAAATACAAATCTGGGAAAGATACAAAGCATATTGGAGCTGTTCTGCTGTGGACCCTGCATGCTCTTATTAGCAAAATCAGTTATCCAGTCCTACTAGAATATCAGTATTTTAGATCGGGGGAGGGCAAACTTTCTGTAAAATGCCATATAATATTTTGGGCTGCATGGACCACGTGTCTCTGCTGCAACTACTGCCACACAAAACGGGCATGGCTGTGTTCCAATAAAATTATATTTATGGATGCTGAAATTTGAATTTCATATAGTTTTCATTTGTCATGAAATATTAATGTTCTTATGTCATTCTTCGACTATTTAAAAATGTAAAAACATTCTTAATTTGTAGGCCATACAAAGACAGGTAATAGGTCAGAGTCAGCTCGTGAGCCACAATTTGCTGACCCCTGGTGTATGAATGAAGGCAGATGGTACCTCCATCTGTGATAACCTGAGACACTGGTCATTTAAATATCTGTCTCACTCAGGGACCTTATTAGCGCTCAGCAAACTTCTTCACGTAACGTGTATCATAGAATCTCGGACACATTGCTGTTGGCACTTTCTTAATCTTAACAGTTTTTTTGTTTTGTTTTTTCCATTTTTGACATCGGTTTTATGACTTTTTTGTTAAGTCCCATTTTTTATTATGATACAATTCACATTATAGTAATAGTCACATTTTAAAAGTGTATAATTCAGTGGTTTTTAGTATATTCACAAAGTTGTGCCATCATCATCTAATTTCAGACACTTTTCATCACTCCAAGAAGAATCACCATACTGTTAACATTTCCCCTTCTCTTAACCTTTGGCACCACTAACCTGCTTTCTTTCTGTAGAGATTTGCCTTTTCTAGACATTTCATATAAATATTAATAGAACTGTACAATATGTAGTCTTTTGTGCCAGGCTTCTTTCATTCAGCTTAATGTTTTCAATGTTCATCTATGTTATAACATGAATCTGTACTTTATTCCTTTTTATGGCTGAAAAATATTCCATTGTAGGCATATACACATTTTGTTTATCCATTCATCAATTGATGGACTCTTAGTTGTTTTCACTTTTTTGACTAGCATGAATAATGCTGCTATAAACACTCCTGTCCAAGTTTTGCTTGGACATATGCTTTCAGTTCTCTTGGGTATGCATCTGGGAGTGGGGTTACTGGGTTAAATGGTAACTCTACGTTTAACTTTTTGAGGAATTGCCAAAGCAACAGGTTTTAAATGCACTGTAGCATGGCTGCCACCTGGCTGACAGTGACTGTAAACACAGTCAATTGTAAAAAGCATTCTGATTTTGAAGAGGTTGAAATTTGAAGAAAAAAGAGTGCATCTTAGGATTGATATAATATATAAGAATTTGACTTCCATTGTACATTTACAATTGAAGAACAAAAGACATGGTAAATCTTATGGGCATAAGCCTTCTGATCCACAAATCAGGTGATATTTCTTATTGTGAATTAAGATATTGGAATTTCAGTTTACATATCAGAATGAGTTCAATTACCATGAGTCTACTTATAGATCATATCAACTCTAGTTACTGGAAAGATACAGTTTTTGGATGCAAAAGTAAAGGTTCAAATTTGAGATCGTGTTGTCTTAAAAAAACAACACATTCCCTGAGGCTGTGTTTGGGTAGCTGTCTAGTCAGCCCAGCCTAGACTTCACCTCTCTACCTGTCTGTGCTCTTTAAACTGTCTTTCAGTTTGAGGGGTAACGAGGAGACAATGAAGTGAAGACATGTGTAGACCACTCTTTATAAAACTCTGGAGGTGAATGCAGGTAGAGACCCAAGTGGTTTTATCCCTAAATTGGCTAGATGACAAGGGGTCAGTGGGACCCTGGAGAATTTGTAGAGGATGGATTAGGAAGTCACCAGCATTAATGGAAGAGAGTGGTCTGGGTGGGTGTCTTAGTCTGGGCATGCAGCTATAACAATACCTGAGACTGGGTAATTTAAAAAGAACAGAATTTATTGCTCACACTTCTGGAGGCTGGGAAGTCCAAGATCACCATGCCAGTGGCTTGGTGTCTGGTGTGGGCTGCTCTCTGCTTCCAAAATGGCGCCTTGTTGTTGTGTCCTCACATAGCAGAAGAGCTGGCAGGGTCAGCCAGCTCTCCAACTCTTTTATAAGGGAATTAATCACTTTCCAAAAGCTCCACCTAGTAGAACTATCATTGTGAGGTTTAAGTTCCAACATATGAGAATTTTGGAGGGACAAATACATTCAAACCATAGCAGTGGGGGAGAGCAATGTTTTCCTCTGAAGAGTCAGTGGAGCCTGAGTTGCTGAAACACTGGTATTTGACTTTGTGGATATAACAGTAGAGAATGTATAGATATGCCCGGTCTGAACTATTGTGTGCTTTGGGAAGGGGAGGATAATAAGAGCATATCTGAATCATCCTCCAAAACTGGAATAAATATTGAGGTTAAATAGTGCAGACTAGGTGGCTGGTTAGATCCTAAAGATAGAAAATACTTTTTATGCACAGGGTATGATAATTAGTTCTGAAGACCAAGTGGGAGAAATTCTGGGTTGAATGTGGCTAAGTGATTACTGAAATGAAGGCCATTGAGTCCCAGTGATATTTAGGAGTTAATATTGGAGCAGAACTTTGGATATCTGGAAATATTCTTATCTGGAATGTGGGCGCCTCTGGTATATTACATTTTGGAAAAATTTTTCTTAAATGCAGGGGCAGTTTGGAGGCAGGAGTATTATTCTAATCACTGTGGCTGCATAACAAATCACCCCAAAACTTACAGGTTTAAATATGTTTTGCTCACAAATATGCAATTTGTCTCTGCTCTACTTGGTATCAGCTGGGACAGCTTGAAGACTGGGGCTGAAATCACTTGAAAGCTCTCTCACTCATCTGCCTGGAAGTTGATCCTTGGAAGATTCAGACACCTGGGGGCTACCCGAGCTGGGGCTCCGTGGACAGGGGCTCCTCTTTTTCTCTATGTGCCCTTTACATGGAGTCTCTCCAGCACGGCAGTCTCAGAGTAGCTGGGCTTCTCATATACCCAGTAAACAGAGAGAGCCAAATGGGAACCAACTGCCCTTTTGTGATTTAGCCTGAAAATAAATGCAGTGTAACTCTGCCTCATGATCTTTGTTGAAGTGATTTCAAAGATCTAGAGGAGTGTCAGTGTGGCGCTGTAAGAAGAACATGTGGCATAGATGGGACTATCTTTGGAAAATACACTCTGCCACAGCCCACCACAGTTAACTGGCCACAACAGTTCTCTCTCTACCATATGCAAAATACTCTTCCTCTCCCCCAAGACTCTCAACCCTCAGCCCTTTAGGACGCCAGACAAAGCCCAGGATCTTGTTCTATAAACCTTGTCTTGGTGAAGATGAAGCTCACTGGGTGCAGTTTCTTGTGTGTAGGTACTTGAGTAAAATTCCTCTTGACCTGGAAGATCTGTGAACTAAGAAAACAAGTTCTATGTTTCCCACACACCCAACACACAATAGCAGAATAGGTTTGGGAGAACTGCTATAAACACTCCCCTTCAAAAGGGTGGACATGGGGAGCACCCAAGAGTTCCATTCCCAGGCAAGTTTGAAATCAGCTAGGCACAAGCTGTTACCACTTTCTTGATTAGAATTCAGTGCTAATGCGTAGAAATGATTTACTGTGGCTCTTGGCTCTGCCCTCTAAACTCTTGTTTTTTTATCTGAGTTATGATTTTTCCCACAATAAATAAATAGTGTCTGCAGCAAAGTAATTTTCTCAGCCTACTTCCAACGCATAGTTGTTTGAGAGGTGAAAGGCCTCTTTTAATTTTGTACTATCTTTGTCCCTTTTAGTTTAAGCTGACTGCTTATTCTATAATAATATAATGCTCTCAGAAACTTTGTAAAGCTCCTCTGAATCTTACTGAATTTTGCTGCATTGGACAAAAGCCACACCCACAAATCATTGAGATAAGCCTTTCTCCACCTTAGGCTCTCTGTAAGACTGCTGTTTGACAATGCCCTTAAAATTCTTGGAAGCATAATATTGTTGAAAGAAGAGGTTCTGTGAGGCACACCTTTAAGATTTAGGGGACTTTTGTCTGAGATGCCACCTTAAATCTTCCTATTAATATTTAGACCATGTATCTCTGATAAAGCCCTAGATTTTATCTCTGCCATTTTCAGATTTTAGAATCATCTGTCATTTGGAGAGCTGAGAATGAGAAATGGTGTGCTACTGCATAACAAGAGTCTCTGTTTTCTAGCTTCCAATAACATTTTCCTCACTTTTAAGTCTTCACCAACAACTTCCTCAAGGAGCATCATGTTTCTACCAACCGTTCCTTGAAGGCCCTTTAGGCTTTCACTAATACCTCTCTTAAGGTCTTTCCAGCTTTTCCTGACAGCCCGATTCCAACACCATGTGTTTTAGGTTTGGTTATGTATTACCCCCTCTTCCAGGCAACAAAATATGTTCCAGTTAGTATGGCTTTGTAAGAAACCACCTAAATCTTATAAGCTTACACAATAACAACAATATTTATTTTGTTCACAAATCTGTGATTTGGACGGGACTTGGTGGGGACAACTGATCTCTGTTCTGCTTGGCATCAGCTGAGGCAGCTTGAAGTCTTGGGGCTGGAATCATGTGAAGCTCTCTGGGTTGGTGCTGAAAACATTGAAACAGTCAGGGGCTGGCACAGCTGGGCCTCCTTTATTTTTATGTGGCTACTCCATATGACCTCTCAGTATGGCATCTTGAGGGTAGCTAGTCTTCTTATATGTCAACTTAGGACTTCCAAGATGCAGTCCTAGAGCCAGTGGAAGCCGTATTTTATGACCTAGACTCAGAAGTTACACAGAATTACTTCTGCCACATGCTAATGTTTGAGGCAGTTACAAAGGTCTGCCTGATCAAGGGGATGGCACACAAATCCCATCCCTCAATCACACTGTTAGAAGAGAAAGTGAGGTGGGATATGATTCGTGCCATCTTGGAAATTCCATCTTCCACAAGCATTAAGTTCAATATTGCTACAAGTTGTAAATTTGCTTTTCCTTTCTCACCCCGGTGCCACTCCAGAACTTTTGCATCCCAGCCACTTGCTTCTGAGGAGTAGTCCTTTCTTCTGCTACCTACACTGGACCAGACATCTGTGACATTTCCCGGGGATGGGCCTGCATTTATTCTTCCCTGGAGTTCCAGCTTCAAAGTTAGGGTAACTTTCTGGTAGTTTTAGCTCCTGGAGAGTAAGCAAATGGTGAAAATCCGTCTTTGACCAGGACTTCTTGTTGCTATAATAAGTTCATTTAATCAATACATATTGAGCATCTGTTATTAGCCAGGCACTGTAATATAGATACGGGGGATTGGCTTAATGCCTAAGAGTTTACAAGTGTCCTCTTTTTCTCTCTCTTTCTTTCTTTCTTTCCTTTTTTCCTGCTTTCTCCAACCTCCTTTTCCCTCTTTCTCACTCTTTCTCCCTCCTTTCTTGTCTTTCTCTGTCTCTCTCTTCTTCCGTTTTTTTCCTCTCTCACACTAAGCTGCCTGGGGTTAAATATTCCAGCTTCTCTTTTCTAGCTATATGACTTGGTTAAATTTCTTAAACTCTCCAGGACTCTTTCCTAATGTGCAAAATCAGGATCATGAGATTATTGACAGTGTGGAGTTGTGGTGAGGATTAAATGAAAAAATATGTGTTAAATCCTTAGACTTGGCACATGTAAAGAGCTCAATTAAAGAACAGGCTGATGTGTTGGTGACCAAGAGCTGGGCAAGTGTGGATCTAAGTTGAATGAGTCCTGAGGCTTATGTCATTTGAGGGGTCCTTTTAAAAAAAGTGCAAAACTGCTTCACATCTGTAAGAACCAAAAGCAATACTGTGGCTGAGGTGTAAAAAGCAAGGGACACACGGGATGAGGCGAGGTCAGGGAGGTAGTCTGGGCTGAGTCCACGTTGAACTCTATTGACCCCATACACACTCCTTAGTTTTGATTTTAGTCTAAGTAAAAGGGTGAGTTTCTGGTAGGTTTTAAACAATGGGTTGCTACGATCTGATTCATATTTTAAAAATCCACTGTGGCAGCTGTAAGGAGAATGGCTTCTGCAGGAGCAAGAGGGGAGGAAGAAGACTGTTGAGCTGCCAGCGGTGCAGAGAGGGAGGGTGGTGCCTTGGCGGGGCGGGGGGCGGGGGGAGTAGCCACAGAAAGATAGGACAGAAAGGGATGAATTGGTCCTTTATTTTTTGAAATAGAGTTAAACGTAGTTTTTAATGGTTTTAATTTGAAGGTAAGTGGAAAAAAATCAAGAGGACTCTCAAGTTTTTAGCTTGAGCCAAATTATGTGTTTAGATGTGCTAATATGTTTAATTAGTCTCTTCGTGGTTTTAATCCAGATTGCATTTTTCCTTCTGATTATACACCTATTTTCATGATTAATCTTTCAGAGTCCTTCAGAGCTCTTCCAACTGCTGCTTTCCAGGTCACTTCTTGCCAAATCCAAGGGTTAAGCCCCTTCTCTTCAATATCCCCTCTCCTCCTCAATATCTCCCTCCTCCTCAGTTTCTGTGAAGTGAAATACAGCCGACCCATTCTCCTGCTTGTTAAAATGCTTTCCCCACCTGCCTCCAGCTCATCGCCGTCCCCTGATCCTCCCCACCCGACCCACTGGCGGTTCTGTCCACCCTGTCTTCGTCTCCTTGCCTACCCCTCCTCTGCCAGCTTTTCTAGTATTGGACTCCCTGGGCTCTTGCCTTGCTTTCTTAGCTTTCAGCATCGTGCCCTTGGAAACACCCCCTATCTGTTTCATGATACCTTATTCATCTATATAATGATAATAGCACCTATCATTATTGCTGCCTGGCCCTTTGCTAATTTTGGTACACATTATCTCATTTAACTCATTCCCCAAACCCTGTGAGGAATATGTTCTTATCACTATTTTCAAATGAGGAAACTCACTCAGTAAGGTGAAAGATCTTGTCCGGGCTGTCATAGCTAGTTAATGTTAAAGCTGGGGTTTAAATTCAGGCCTGGGTGACTCGTAAGCTGTTGTTATAACCACTCTCATTTACTGCCTCTGAACTCCAGCTCAAGTGGGCGTATTTCTAGACCTATACAGCCTAGACCTGCTCCTTAATACACCTGTACATCCCATACCTGTTCCCTAACACACCTGTACATCCTAGACCTGTTGCCTAGCGGATGCGTGTGTGCAGGCACTTCAAGCTGAAATCACCATAATAACCTCCTCAACCTGGCCCTACAACAAAGAGTGATACTATACGTTGGGTTTTGCCCATAGTACCATGACTCTTCCCCTCCCTAACCCATCCCCTCCACTCCTTTATTTCCCGAGGATTACCTTGAGTGTCTACCTCAGTTCTATCTTTGCATCTCCATAATTATTGAGTCATTTTTTGACTCTTAACTCATCTCCTGCTATTGATCTCTCCTCAAATCACTTGGTCCTACTCTCAATTACAGAGTTATTTTTTGGAAGAAAAAAAAATCCTGACATTCTGCTTAAAAAACCTTCTTAAGTCACTCAAGCTGCTTTACAAGTGTCCTAGTTGGTCCCTAGTAACATGTTTTGTCCACATGCATATGGTTACTTTTCAGGTGCATGTAGGCACTAGCATGATAAAGGAAGTTCAAGTTTATTTGGAGGTATACTTAAAACGCATTAGCTTTCATTGTCTATGTCCTTAGTCGAAGGCTTACTGAAAGTACAATTTATGATGCTTGAGTTCTTTTGATGCTAAAAACAGAATTCTCATACTTGAAATCTATATACCAACCAAATCAAAAAATTTTTTTTAATAAAAATCCTCTTTTGATTTCGGATCTTAGAGAACTTTCTTAACAATCATTGTTCCATGGTCCTGAGGCCAAAGGCATATCTTCTGCATAATAATTTGGATTTGTGTGAGAATATATGGGGACATGAGGTGGGGAAGGAGGTAATGTTAGCTTAAGTGCCTTTGCTCAATAGGAACTGATTTCATTCTTAATAGCTCAATTCAAAGAATTTTTTTCTTTTTTACTTTTTTCTTTTTTGCGATCCACCACTAAGGGTTTCAATTCAAAGAATTTTAAATGTCTCTAGCGCTTATGATAAGTTCTAATAAGTAAATTGGGCAGGAGTCAAGTAAAAATATTTAATGATAATATAATGGTAATAATTTTATACTGTTAATACATTGCAATTTATTCTTCCATTGTGTTCTGTAATAAAAAAGAGAGGATAAAACTGGTTTCTGTCTTAGTGAAGCCACGTATGTAAGTCAGTCTCATACTATGTAGACAATACATAGGGCTTAGACGCAAACAGATTTGGGTTCAAATGGTAGATAAACCCAGACCAACACTTTGACCTTGGAGAAGTTGTATCTTTGAACTTCAAGTCCCCCTGCCCCTCCCCTAAAAAAGAAGAATAAAATACTTTTTCAAAAGACGTTATCAGGTTTAAATAAGTTTGATCTTTCAAAGATTAACAAACAGTATTTTTCCTACTTAAGAGCGCCATACTTCACTAGCTCACATCTGTTTAGTGCTTAGGATTCCAGGGCTGAATGGTATCTTAAAGTATTTTAATGAACACTTACAATTTGGTAGGAGTGGAAACCTCAGGAATGAATGCAAATTACTTATTTGTCACATCCTAAGCAAGTATGTGACTGGGGCTTACCTCACATCCTAGTTATAGTTTCTACTTTATGGATGGGGGATTAGCCAGTAATTAAATACTGATGAAAAATCAACATTGAATTGATTGAATAAATATTTGAGAGTTTTCTTAGTGCTGGCGAATGTAGTAGTACTTAAGCTAGTTTCTTTATCAGAAGATGCTCCCAGTCTAAGGAGACAAAGACTTCAGCTCAACCCACCTCACTGCAATTGAGATGGGCTAGCAGCTGAAATAAAAATCTGAGACTGTAGAGGGAGGAAAGTTTTGGTTGTAGACAAAAGGGAAAACTTTCCTAAATATGCTGTGTGCATAAAAAGAAAAAATCTACTATTTTAGCCATTCTTTTATCAGTTCAACAGATGTTTAAGGAACAAGTCTTTACCAGGTACTGTGTTCAATTTGATCAGAGGAAAAGAAGGCAACTAATGTGTCAAACAGTTTACAACAAGGGTGGGAGGTGGTGAGCTAAGGAGAGTAATTACCACGATAGCTGATGATTTCCTCATTTCCTAATTAGCATGTCAGCTCCGGTGGGCAGGGATTTTTGTCTTTCTTGTTTATTACTACATCCCCAGGGCTCAGAACAGTTCTTGACACACAGTACGGTCCAAGTAAATATTTGTGGAATGAACGAGTCTAATAAAAAGAGTTGTAAAAAAATATAAAAGACAGTGGCATTTGCAGAACATTAAACCAGGCAATCACCAAACAGTAGAAAAAGGCACCCCCACCTTATTCTCTGTGGAAATGAGAGACCAGCAGCCAAAACTTCCTCCATGATTCAGAGTTTCATGTATTTTTCTGACCACCTCGCTCACAGATTTAGATTTAACATGTACATTTCCATCCCTCCTTTCTCCCAGTGGAATTGAAGTCTAAGATGGAATTTTTTGACAGCAATGGATTTTCAGACCCCTTTACAGCCCTGGTAGGGTTTTGCAAAAATGATGTAATCTCCAGCCTGGATGAAAATATTCAGACATGGGAGCCTAAGAGGAGCTGAGTGCAGCCTGCAACCTCTGAGGCCTGCAGCAGTCAATAGCTGAACACAGAGGAAACTTGCCTGTAGTTTGCAGCTGGACAGAGTGGGGTGAGTTGGAGGGAGCCTAGGGAGCACCATATGGGTTGTTTTCTCACCTCTTATCGTTTCCCCCCTCCCTTTCCCCTTGCCTTCTTTACAGATTTCCAAATGGATGTTTCTTTCTAGAAGCAAATGACCCAGAGTGCACAGATACATGATGTCATTTTGCTTATTTTACAAATAATGTTATATTCACAATAATGAAATCCACCATCTTAACAGGTTGACTGCCATTTTTCCATGTGCTATCTACCCCTTCATCACATTTGCACAGTTTTGAGCGATTTGTATTCATTACAGAGATCAGCAGGTTTCTACACTGGCTGGTCACGGAATCATCAGGGTATCATCACATACCCATCATTTCTAGGTGAAGGACAGGTATCTGTTTAGTATTTTTCAAAAGCTCCACAGGAGATTCTAATACGCAGGCAGGGTTGAGAACTCCTAGAGCAGATTCAGTTTTGTGCAGCATTTAGGGTTACAAGTCCATTTCCTGTGCTGAGATTATTTATAATATCTTTGCTCTTTAGGTGTTTATGAGATAATGTTTAAATAATGGAGATGACTATGAAAAACATTTTCCCCAAAATACTAGGTATTTTTTCTTAGTTTTACCCGGCACTGAGAAATAGAGTTGCAGCCTGAGGGGATGGATTGAGCTGCAGGCAGGACCAGGAGCAAGGCTGCTAATCTGCAGCTGCGGTGGGAAGCTGAGGGGCAAGAACCACATCAGGTCACATACTGGTAATCACAGAAGCCTTTTTTATAGCACCCTTTTGTGCAAGGCTCTATGTTAAATATCTCTAATCTTCTAGTTATCTCTAATTTTCATAACTGTTGCTAGAAAGTTCTTCTACTTACAATTGACAGGAGAAAGAACCAAAGCTCGATGAAGTAAAGCAACTTGTTCAATTTCACACATTTTTGGGGTGATGTACTCAGAATTCTAGCACTCATCTATTATCTGATTATAAAGCCAAATTCTTCTACAGATTCACAGCATGAATGTACATCCTGGGCTGCCCTAGACAGTCCTGATTTCGTCCTCTTGTCTTGTGACTTTTAATAGCCCCCCCTTTCACTCTCAGAAGTCCTGGGTTCCACAATAAGTTACACGGTCATCCTGCCCATATTTCAATGGAAGTGCCACAAAAACCAGGCTTTAAGCTAAGTGCAGAGGGTGTCAGTAGGTTGCTGGGGCTCAGAAGCCAGTCCTCCAAAATATGGTGCTTTGACATGCTGAACTGAAGATGAAGCCTTAAGGTCTCTCCAACCCTTGCCCCCTCCCCCAAGCCCTGTCTATCAATCCTTTGTCTCCCCCTAAGCACAGGATTAAGTGGTTCTCTGAAGTTCACTCATCTGCCTAAAATCCGGACCTACCAAAGACGAAAACAATTACCTCTGGTCCCTCCCCTGAGTTTTCATTAACCAAACTCATCACAGGAAGAAAGACTGAAGTCTGTCAACACACCTGGATAGACTGGATAGACTTTTGTCACAAACCATTGTCTGCTTTGCAGGCCCAACAGACTTTGTCCCAGGCCATGTATGTTCTTCAAGCCCACTGAGAGTTCCCCTAAAATCCTTCATACTTCCCCATCTCTCTTTCTCCTAAGAGGAAGGGTATATAACCATCTGTACACCGTTGGGGTGTTGGGCAATCACTCTGATTCTCCCACATGCCGCTAATAAATTTGTATGCCATTTCTCCTATTAATCTGCCTTTTATGAGTTGATTTGTCAGTGAAGCTTCAGAGGGTAAAGGGGAAGTTTTTCCTTTGCCCCTACAAGGTCTAGGAAAAGCAGGAAAGAAGATGGGCTGGAATGTCCTCCCAGGTGGTCCAGAGGTGACTGGCTGATAAGGCAACTTGTGAATTTAGGAAGAATGGATACTTGGGAGTTGACAGAAGAAGAAACAGTAAACTGAGAGGAAGAAGGTATTTTGGGTGGGGAAATAGTGCTGTGCTATAGACAAGTTCCATATAGGCATGGTGGGCAGAGGAGCATGATATCCTCAGCAAGTAAAGTAAAAGAACACCTAGCTCGTTCTCCCACTTTGGCTATTGTTAGTGTTAAAAGATAATTTTTAAAAACAGTTAAAATTATGATTCTTATTGTAGAGGAAAACATTTTCTCCCTGTAGTCTCCTAGGTTCTCCAACTGGAGTCCTGCAATGTAGACTGACAAAAGACAGACAGACTAATAAGAGAAAAATAAACAGGAGTTTATTAACATGTGCAGAGCACATACATACGGAAACACCCAGTGATGAGTAATAAAAAGAGGTGGTTGGAACTTAAGCTTTGTAACTTAGCAAAGAAAAATAAATTTATAAGAAGTGACAAGACAAAGGGAAAGTGTTTTAGGTTTCCAAAGGCAGCAAAGTGTGGAAAGGTAAATACATGGGGAAACTATGGAAGATAAGGGTTGTTTTACTAAGGTTTGTCGTGTAATTCCTCTCAGTGCCATCTCCTGTATCATCTTTCATGATAAGATTGTTATCCCCTTCCTGGTACAGTAAGTGTGTGTGTGGGTCTGGGGCTGGGGAGACACCTCCACAAGGGGAATTTATGATCTGCTTGCAGGCAGATGGGGGGTGGGGCAGAGAATTTTTCTTATATCTGCTTCTTCTCAATGGCCTTCAGCTCAAAATAATCCTTGTGCCAGAGTGGCATGTTTTGGGGCAGCATACTCAAAATACCTTCCTTATACAGGCTTGAAAATGAGCATATTTAATTAATTCATGGGGGAATGAGGCAAATGTTAAAACCTGTACAAAGGAAAAGTCAAAAAGCACAAATGTATATAGAATAAAAGGATATTGAATTGAATGGGCAAATGGAGGCATTTTCCTCCCACAGATTGGCAAGGAAGACAATGAACCTCTACAAACAAGACAAAATTTGCAGGTCTATCCATTACCTACAAACTTACAGAGTTCAAAGTCAATGGATAGGCCTAGAACCCAGTAACTTGGAAGGGTGTCTTCTACACAATGCACACTTTTCCATTGAAACACAAATTCTTTTCTGCATTAGTCACCTGGTGGGAGGATGATAATGATGCAGCGGGTGTTCCAAGGAAGGGAGGAAAACCTTCTGAAGTCGCCAAGTGGGTTTTTGGCTTCCCCAGGGAAAGAATTCAAATGCGAGCCAACTAGTGACAGAAAGTTTGTTGAGGTAGAGACAGACAATAGATTCTACTCCACAGATAGAGGAGGGGTCCTCTCCCGAGCAGGAAGGAGACTGCTTATGGGGCAATGGTAATGTTTTTTAAATGTTCAAAAACCCAGTACATGACCAGCATTGTCTTGTGTTCAGGTCATAAAGGTTAATCATAAACTGCTGTCACAGAAAGGAAAGCACAAACAGTTTGTAAGGCATCTGGCTTAGTAATTCATCAATCCTTGGGTGATCCCGGGCTGGCAACTTGCTGGCAACTTCCTTAGTCAGGGTAGTTAATGTCTGGTATGGGTCAAAATGGCTGCACTCAGGCTCTCTTGACCCTCCTTTTCTGCCTTATCTCTAGATTAATAACATGGAGGCCTTTGGAGTGCTTTGGCCCAATGCAGGGATATACCTATGGGCTGAAGTTTGAAATACTAGTTACAATACAGAACAAGATAATTTAGGATTAACATGGCAGAGGTTAGGGACAGCACCTAAAATGGCCACCATAGGTTAAAAGGTCAAATGCTAAACTCTCATTGGTCTTACAACTACCTTACACTTGATAGTCAAGGAAGATAATTTGTCTCCCAGTTTCATGGGAGGAGATGGGCCTAAACTTCAGGAAATTAGAAACCCTACCTCCAGTCATAAAGATATAATAAATGTAGCAATTTTATCTTGAAAGCATGAATATAATGGATTGTGTCCACTTAGCTATAAAAAAGAAAGATTTCTTTTGTCATTGTAATCCCTTGAGTAGGCTGCCTGTGATGCACATCACATTCTGGTTTAGTGCTTATTCAATAATAAAATTATTTTCTTTTTCTTCTATCTTTGTGAAGAGGTTTCCCGGGTTGGGAGGAAATTTTGTTTGTAATTATCTTTCCCCAACAGTAAACACAAGAGTAAGATCAAACTGAAGAGACTTTTTGAGTATATCACCGAAGGCCTTGCAGGCTGCCTTCAGAGGCACAGATGGAGAGCTGCTGGGGAGGGGGTATCCAAAGTTGGCTGTTGGGACTGATGCACTGGCCTTGGGAAAGCTCTCTCAGTCCCATCCACCCTACGCCTGCCTGCTGCCTGTCGTCACCCACCGCAGACACCTTCCAGGGTCTCCTGAGGAGACATGTTCTAGTGCTGCCTGGGCTGTGGCCTGGCTATGTGGTTACACTTTCTTAGACTGAAAGCTTTCTTAGAGGTGCAGCCTCTGTTCCCTGGGATTCCAGCTTCACAGACAGTATGGCTGACTGGCAATTTGGTGGTTGAACACTTAACAGTGAAATTAAGCCACATGAGAAGGTAAGGTTCAAAAGCTTATGTCTACCATTGTGGTTTTGGGATCCTAATTGCCTTAGTTGCTATAGGCCGAGGTGGTGAGAACCAAAGCCATCTTACTTGTGATACTCAGCCTGGATTCTCAGAATCACACCTTCCTGTCCACATCAACACGACTTTGCTATTGTAATGTCTTCATTAGCGTTACTTTACTTTCCCAGACTCTCCTGCCAGGCAGATGGCTTGATGGTTCACTATAGGTGAGTCCCCAAAGACAGAATGATACAGGTGGTTTCACTGTTTTCTTAATCTGCACCCTATACTGCCAAAATATATGCCAGCAATTGCACATGAGAACCAAATGTGGAGATTTTTTTTAAAAGGTATATATGTCTGTGCCCTAATCCAGTTTTACATTTCAATAAACATCCCAGTGGGTAGAGTTAGGACATATTTATTTTGGGAAAAGCACCAGATAATATGAAACCCTGTTCTTGGCCCTTTTAACCAGCTCCTGAATGTCTGTCAACAACCTTAGTTTAACATGTACGAAACAAAAAAAATTATTTTCCTTCCACACTTACTCCTTTCCCTCTATTTTTCATATTTGCTTATACTATCACCATCCTTATGAATGCAGGAACCAGATATATTAGTCTGGGCCCAGATCAGGCCAGAGAAATCACATAGTAATGGGAAAGTTTAATATAAAAACCTTACAACTATGCAAGAGGATAAAAGTAATAAGAAATTGGCCAGGAGGAAGTAAAATCTAAAGAATCTAGGAATAGTAGATGGAAGGAGCCCCAGAGCTGAGCCAGAGCAGGAAAGGAAGGCCTCCCCCCACTCCACTCCAGGGCTGAGACCCAAGCCTTGTAGGAGAGGATGGCAGAGAAATCGCTGTGGTGTTTGCTGGCGGAACTTGCCAGATATCAGCCTTCCAGGGGCCGAGGAAAGCTGTTCACAGGGATATATCTTACCAGGGAGACATTCCGCTACAAAATTGTCTGAGGGAGGTGCCTGGGTGCCAGCCTGCTGGCTGCCAGGAACTGAGAAAGCTTCCTGCTACAGGCGAAGGTGCTGGAGAAAGATATGCATACTTGAGCACACCAGAACAAGGACGCAAAACCCTTTCCTCCTGTGCCCTCTACTGACAAAGCCTGGCATGCCAGCTGGCAAGGGAAAAATATTCAACGGGTTCAACTTCACAGAGCAGGCTTCGGGTGAATTTGGAGCTAAGTAGGTATAAATTGCTAATGGGCACCCAGGAAAATGATCCCAGGCTGCTCCCCTCCCCCACATTCTGACTCTGTTGGCACCTCGTCCTGCAGGGCTTGCCCTGGAAATGTCTGCGTGTCCCCACAGCGTCACCGTCACCTCCTTCCTCCTCACTGGCCTCCTGCCTCTCAACTCTCCACTCTTCCAGCTCTTCCCATTGCTTCCAGGGACATTTTTCTTGAAGTCAAATGCATCTAGTGATGGACCGCGCTAATAATTCCTCTGTGGATTTATACGGGATGCAAATAAGATTAAGAGATATAATGCTAACTAATCTAAAACGACACGGCAAATGAGCGTGACAATATAATACTGTAACTGGAAATGAGAAATTCTCTTCTTGAATTTTCCATCATGTTTATTAACCTGTTGAATTATGGTTTGGAAGCAGTCCAAATTTTGAGAGAAAACTGATGGAGTGAAGAATTAAAGATTAGAAGTTCTGCCTTCTCAAACTTGCATTTCAGATACTGAATAAAAGGTTCATTGAAACCCTGGATTGAAGAGATGAGAAACGAGCTAACCATCATTTGAGTTATTGACTGATAAACAACTTACTAATTAGTGGGCACTATATCACTGTCCCGAGGGGTGTTTACATCTGGGCAGAGCCACTCCGTTAGAAACAGTGCTGAGGACAGCAATGAAAATGTTTTCATCTCTTTTAAAATAAGAAGAGAAAAATGAACTTTTAGGTCAAAGAAAATATTTTAATATGTAACATTAATATATTTATATACAACACATTTATCAAGTATATATATTTTAAAATACTATTTTATAGAGGGCAGGACCCATAAAGCCAAAGCGCTTCATGCCCATGAAAGTCACAATGCAACCCCGTATCTGGGGGCTTATATGGAAGTTGGGACTCCATTTCGATGTTTTCTGACTTACCGGTCATGGACTCACAGAGTTTATGCAAGCTTGGCAAATCTGAAGCTCTTGCAGAATTGTTCATAGACTGAGTAATACTTGAAAAAAAAATTGTCAAGTCTACCTTTGTGATAAATAAGATAGAAATTTATTTTAAAGTGTTTCTAAAGTCACTCTTTCATATATTCTCAGCAATGATTACCAAAAGAACAGCCACTATGATGTACATCTGGAAGGAGTCCATATAATTTTATGATATTAGAAAAGCGATCCATAAACTGGAATGTCTGAGAAGCATCAATTAATAAATATCTATACAGCAACTATAGCAACATTAAAAAAAACTTGATTATTATAACTAACACTCTCTGGGCTAAGCCAAGATGTGTTCATTTAGGACAAGAGTATGTATGTACCATACATTAAATCTAAGAGATGGCTCAGCACGGTGGCTCAAGCTTAGAATCCTAGCACTCTGGGAGGCCAAGGCAGGAGGATTGCTTGAGGCCAGGAGTTGGAGATCAGCCTGAGCAAGAACAAGACCCTGTCTCTACAAAAATAGCAAAATTAGCCAGGCTTGGTGGCACACACCTATATTATCAGCTACTTGGGAGGCTGAGGCAGGAGGATGGGGAGCTCAGAAGTTTGAGGCTGCAGTGAGTTACAATGACATCATTGCACTCTATGCACTCTAGCCCAGGGCAACAGGGCAAAATCCTGTCTCTTAAAAAAAAAAAAAAAAATCTGAGAGATGACCAGTACCTGTTGCTACTAGTAGATGAGGACTAGTACCTAGTATCTTTGCTTGGAAGGGGACAATTTTATTTTGAATCCTCTATGACTCAACTGAAAAGATTAATAAATTATTCAGCCTTTACAAATGGTCTCTAAATTGTGAAAAGGGTTGTGTTTGGAAAAGATAGGCATGTATAATTTCCTTTTGTTTTGTGTTTAATTTTTTTAAAAGAAAGTTTTGTTTTGTTTATTCTAGTTAAAGCCATTCCGTCTTTAGTCAGTATGTCTAAGTCAGCAGTGCTATAAGTAAAATCCAGTCTCCCACCATCCTAGAAGGTTCCTGCAGTAGAAAGAAATGGTCTGCAGATTTGGACAAAGCTCTATTGAAATCTTTAATGAACTTCCATGAATTATGTATCCTTGGAAACTCACCTAATTTCTTTTAAACCTCAGCTTTTATTAAAATCTGTAAAATGGGAATTAAAATATTTTCCCCCAGGTGTCTCCATTCTTATTGTGCCAACTTCTGTGCTCTATATCCTCTGCTTTGTCAAACATAGAATTCTGAGAGGTGAGAGAGACAATTTGAAATTTTGTACAGGAACCAGGATAACATTTTAAATTCCATTTTAACTCTGTAGAAAATTTACTGATTTTATTTATGAAATAATTATTGATTCTTTAAAAAATAATTATATTAAATTAATAATAGTCAAATGTATCTATCAAATATTGTGTACTTCATACTACTGTAATGCTTTCTGTTTTCATCCCTCCATTTCTTTCCCACAGTCATTACTGTAATTCAGGCTTCTATTCTTTCCAAAATATTTCAAATTATTTTTATTTTTATTTTTTTCTTTGCAACATTGTGCAACCACCAATTCTATCTAGTACTAAAATATTTCCATCATTCTCAGGTAAAACTTCTTGCCTTTCAGCAGTTTTTCCCCATACCCCCTTCTAACCTCTGACAACCATCAGTCTACATTCTCTCTCTATAGACGTGTCATATAATTGGAATCATACAATATGTGACCTTTAGTGCCTGGCTTCTTTCACTTAGCATGTGGTTTTTGAAGTTTATCTGTGTTGTAACATGTATCAGTACCTCATTCTTTTTTATGCCCAAATTTGTACATAGATATGTTCTATTATATATATATCCTATAATTTGTTTATTCATTCATCCATTGGAGAATATTTGCTCTGTTTTCGTCTTTTGGCTATTGTGAATAGTGCTGCCATGAATGTTCATGTACATGTACCTCTTTGAGTACCTGTTTTCAATTCTTTCAGGTATGTTGCTGGGTCATATGATAATTCTATATTTAACTTTTTGAGGACCTGCTAAGTGTTTTCTACAGTGACTAAACCATTTTACATTCCTGCAAGCAATGCATTAATAGGAGCGCTCCTATTTTTCCATATCCTTGCCAACACTTGTTGATAAGAATATTGACTTTGCAAGATCGATGAGTGGCTTAAATGAAATGGGAGCTCTGGAGGGAACTCAGTGAGCAGCCAACCTCATAGCGCCCTCAAATCTGGATTTCTCAGTGCCTGTGTCAATCAGGGACACATCCCCACCTTCTTCCTCACACAGGTTCAAAGGGGGATGGCTTGGCTTTGGGTTGGGACTGCGCGGAGTGGGAGGGGGTGAAGGCAGAACAGAAGGCTGTCTTGGGATGACATTTATTTGTTCATATCCATCCCGGTCCTCTTGCCATTTCTTTGTCCAGATACCCCTATCTCTTACTACCTCCATTCAGAGAGCATTTTTTTCTTTAAACAATTATAATTGATATTTTCTAAATTTAATATACAAAAAGTCTTATAAGAAAACATACAGAAATAAAAAGGAAAAAATGTGCAGAATTTCACTATCGTAAGCAACTGCTATAATTTTTCTGGTGTCCTAATTCCTATGTGTTCTGAGCATAGATCGATGATTCTCACTTCAAATACCCATATGTGTCAGCAGGGAAAAGGTGAAAAATACCCACGTCTGGGCTCCTCTCCGGAACTGTGGATTCATTGTCTCTAAAATAAGATCCCAGAATCTGCTGTGTTCTGGTTTCTTTGTGAGAGTCATCCACAGTCAGGATTGGGAACCACAATAGAATATAGAACTTTTTTCTTCAACTTTCAATTTGTAGGTCCGTTACCTAAAATTGACACGTATTGATCATCTACATTGGTAAGAGATGATAGAAATATTTTTTAAATTTTTGTTTGATAACCTTTTAGTATCTGTGCCTTCTTTTTATATCCTCCATCCATGTGCAATCCTGTGAGATAGAACAGTGGGTGACCTATATGGAGAGCAAGGAAGTGATTTTGTACAGGAACTGGGACTGAGCAGAGTGGGAGGGGGTGCAGGCAGAACAGAAGGCTGTCTTGGGATGACAGTTTAAATTCCCTTTTAACTCTATAGGAAAGTTCACCGATTTTATTTATGAAATAATTATTGATTCTTGAAAAAATTATTATATTAAATTAATAACACTCCAATTTATCAAATATCTTGTACTTCATACTGTAATGTTTTCTGTTTTCATCCCTCCATTTCTTTCCCAGTCATTACTGTGATTCAGGCTTCTATTCTTTCCAAAATATTTGGAAAGTGGCCTCAAGCCTGAAGAGGAGGGGAGTTAGGATGTCTCTAAATCTTTTAGATTGATGTACAAGGTCTCTGATCTGCAGCTGAAGTATAGGCATTCAGAGGACAAATAGAAGATCATATTCAATTATAATATCTACCATTTAATAACCCTCTACCAGATTCTGGGGACTGCGTTCGATGTGTTACAACCGTTATTTTAAATCCTCAATATAATCCTGTTAGGTCTGGAGCAGAGAGAGAGAGAGAGAGAGAGGAAGAGAAAGAGAGAGACACACGAAGGCTTATGTGTAGCAAAATGCTGTTTATTTTGAGCATCTGGGTGCAGATGGATGGAGGCCAAAGACCGTCCACCCGAGGGAGGGGAAAGCCTTGGGTCTTACAGAGGGTTTCTCAGGCGGGAGTGAGTACCTGGGCCAGAACAGCCGCTGAAATAAAAAATTTTTTAAACAACCAATTTCTGGGACCCCTGCATCAGTCTCATCCTGTAGAGATAAGGGAGGGGGGTAGTTCTGTCCTTATCAGGAGGGGTAGGAGTGCCGCAGCTGTCTGTTAGATTTTACAACCCCTGGGGACTCTCCAGACTCCTGTGGCTATTGTTTCACAAACCTCAGTTTTCTATTAACGGCATTGTGTCCCACACATCCTTTTTGAGTTCCCACCTGGAACAAAACTAACAATCCTTCAACATTGTAGGGGTTAAGAGAAAACTTCCCCTTTGCCCTCTCTAAAGGTTTGCTGAAAAACCGACTGACGAAATATGGATTAATTGGAGAAAAGGCATACACATTTGTTAATATGCACACGAGAGAGAACCACAGAGGGATTGCTTATATATATCATCTTGAGGTTACAGAAAGAATGGGAGCTTGAATCACAGCAAAATGGGTTCTGGTGGCAAAATGGCTTGTGGGAGTTGAAGAAGAGGAGGCTAGCAAAGGTAGTCTCATAATGTAGATGAAGCCTCACAGGTAGCAGCCCTCAGAGAGAATGGATATTGAGTGTTTCTTTCGCACCTTTAAAGGTGTCAAATTTGGAGTTAATCTTTCCTAGATCAGACAAGGGAAGAAACTCAGAGAAAGCCCTGCTGCATCAATGCAGATTTTCTATGCATATGCAAGTCTTCCCCACAAAGACAGCTTTGCAGGACTTCTGTTTGCAGGCCCTCTGAACAAACAGCTCAAAATATGATAAAGAAATGTATTTGGGGATGAAATATTTTTATTTCCTTCAGTCCACACTTTGAAATTTTAAATGGTTTCACATATTAAAAGCCAAGTTAATAGCTGTGGACAGATTTGGGTTAGAGGTCATTAGACAGAGACAGACAAAGGAGTGGAAAAACAAATTGGGATAAGCAGAAAAGAACAAATGCAAAAACACCGTCCCGTATCTTCTTGAATCAGTCTCTTATTCCTGAGAATAGATCAGTTCAAACAGTTGTGTCCCCTTTCAGGAGGTGGCATTGCAGATGGGCTAGTCCTTTACATACGATGCAGGTGAATAGATCTTTAATAAAAGGCATGTCCATGGAAACAAAAGAAAAACAAAAGCTAATGTCTAGAGTAGTCTGTAGGCTAATTTTTCTGGAGTCTCCGAAGAATCTTCAGATTTCAGTGACAATGTGACAGATTTTTCTGGATTATAATTCAAATCAGGTGTTCAAGTGAACTCCGTAGTCCACACATCAGCAAGCATGAAGGCTGTTTATAAGTTGTGGTGGTTTTCCTCCAAGATTATAGCAAGTCGTCTAGCTTTAGTTTGTAGGGCTTCAAGAAAAGCTAAGTTTTAACTTCTAGCGAATCTGAGTCAGAAAAATGGGAGAAAAATTTGAAAATGTTAGACACTTGTAGTCAGGAAAGAATTTAGGATTCAGTCCAAACTGTAAGCAAATAATAAAAACTGAAAAACAATGGAAAGGGCTAGAATCTATTAATAATAATAGATATTCTCTAGTTTTCTTCTGAAACATTATTTTTCTCTCTCCAGTTCTCCATTTCTACCAAAGACAAGTGATAGTAGGACCAATTTATTTGCAAAATAAGTTTTAGTCTTATTAAAATAGGCCCGACTATTTGCATAAACGGCAGCAAGAAGAGTTATTGGTAGCTTTAATATGGAAATACGGATGAAATCAAGGGAAGAAAGTGTTATTTAGTTATAAGACTAAACTGACACCTAATACGGTTTGGTCTCTAGTTGTGTCCTGTATTGAAAACGGGACGGAAATTGCCTCCCATCCTAGCGCAGCCACCTGTTCTTCCAGCAGCTTCACCCGGCCAACTGGCTTCCATAGGTCATTCTCCTTTACAGAGGCCCTTTGAGGTGATGGAGGAGATGGGCTTTGGATTTGGACATATGTCGATTCAAATCTAGACACAAAGTTACCAAATATTACACCTCAGTTTCCTTATCTTCAGTATAGGAAAAAAACAATTTACAAGGTTACTGGGAAGTTTAAGTAAGATAGAGTTGAACTTGAGGAGATTAAGAAATATTAATTTCTCTTTCTATGGTGCCATATAGATTTTTATATTGCACTATATAGCTCACTCTTATTTAGTGCTTAAAACTCTAAGGCTGTAAGGAACCTCAACTCTTATCTTGTCCAGCCCATTTTATCACAGATGTGGAAATACTAAGAGACCATGCAAGATCTATCAGTCACTTTACAAAATTGTTATATAATTGGGAATAGGTTAAGAGTCTTCTCCTAGCCTAGTAGTCTTCATTCCTAGTGATGATTAATTGGTTTCAATCAAATGCTAATGAGATATTAAATGGATCAAATGGAACAAATAAGTGAGAATCTTCCTAATTCTGGACATTAGGCTGGTGTTGCTGGGTACAATGATGAATAATAATAATTCCTTTATCTGAAATGGCTCCTAGAAATTCTTAACATTGGCCATACACCAGAATCACCTGGGTGAGTCTTCGATCTTATCCATGCCTGGATCTCACCCAGAATTTTTTAATGCTGTTGGTCCGGGGTGTGATACAGGCATTAAACATTAAAATAACTAAATAAATATTATTTAGAATGGGATAATAGCTGTAATGGAAGTGAGAAGTGCTTGGGAGCACAGAGGAAGGAGGGATTGCCTGGGGATTAAAAAGGCAGCTTCGGGAAACAATTGAAGAGCAAATTCATCATTATTTATCTTATCATACCCATCATGAATTCAACAAATATCTGTGGTCTCTCTGGTATTGTGTTTGACACCATCTGAATAAAAGAAGAGAAATGAGCCAAATGGTTTACAATTAAGGGATGGAATAAAAGCAGTTTAATAAGAACAAGAATTTATAATTCCTTCCCAAAGAGATATAAACAAATGCAGAAGTTCCCTGCCCTTTAGAGCAGCAAACCAGGCAACCTTCAAGTAGCAAGAGAGGCAGCTCTTTGAAGATCCAGGTCAGCCCTGGCTTTTTATTATGCTGATTTGCATTTGTGCTCTGACAGTTTGGCTCAAAGATACAACTTACAGGCTTTTCTCCCCTCCCCTTGTCCTTCCTCCAGCTCTTGTTTCCTTCCCCACACTCCCTTTCTTCTCAGCCTCTAGTTTAGGATAGAATTGGCCTGACAGCTGCAACAGAGGCCCTGCTCCATTTGGAGACCTGGTGCATCCTTGCAGAATGAGGTCATGTCCCCAACAGCAGTGGAAAATCAAGGCCACAGGATGTGGGAGAAGCACAGAAAGGCTGACAGCAGCGGAGGGCAGCTGGAGCACCTCTCTCTCCCGCTTTCTCTGCACTTCACAGTAACCTAGTGAATGGGAGAAGTCAGGTCTTCCTGGACTCTCATGTCTTTGCACCTAGACATGGAGGGTGGTTGGCTGAGGGTTGGGACTGGGCAGAGTGGTAGACCAACAAGGGGCCCCGATGGTTTGTCTCCTCTCATTCTCATTGCTGACCCTCCCATTCTCCTACCATTGTCTGTGTCATAGGCCTCCAAATAAATATTTCTTTATGCCAACAAATAGCAGAGTCCAAAGAATGCGGCAATTTCTCTAACTTTGTTTATTGAACAAATGATATTGTAACAACAATGATGAGGAGTTGATAAAAAGAACGTCTTCAGCATTCTCCTATCTTAATAAATCAACTATTGTCATGTTATCATGCAGTTTATTATTCTTTCTTCCTATTCTTTGTTTTGCCCAATTTTGAGATATTTGTAATTAGAGAGGTGATTGATGAGTCTCAAAAATTACAGGGATGCTGCCCTCAGCTGCTCCTACCATTGGCTGTTCTGCTTCCCTTGCTATCTTATTGCTGGCAGTTGTCAGAGGTTCCAGGAACTCCTGGCGACCAGGAGCTGTCATAATAGGAACTAATTTGGGGAAATATGGTGTTTTGTGTAGAATAGGCTGGCGTGATGCACCAGCCATATCCCCTTTCTGCCAGGAGTGCTGCTGGTTGAGGGCCCTCCACGCATTGCTTTCAGCTGAGGACTTTCCTTGCTCAAGGCTACACTCCGTGATCAATGACTGGCTGATACAGTGTTGTAAAGGCTCTGTATCTCCCCAACTTGGGACAAGTTTAAAGACTGTTCCAGCTTCTGAGCTCCCATGGGGTCAGATGACAACTTCATTGACATTTATCATAATCTCCCTCTGCTCTATTCTGGTCTTTTTTCTTCACAGATGTTAACCTGCAGAGTTAAGCCCAAATAAAACTCCTTCATGCTAATAGCTTTCTCAAAATCTGCTTCTGGGGGAACACTACCTGTAACAAAGACTGCGGTTGACGTAGGAAACTGCCATTTGGCTTGGGTAGGTGGAAAGGCTAAGGATAGCAAGTATAAAGAAAGAGTACCCTTTAAGACACTCTGCCTGATTATTGCAGGCAGTGTAAAGCAGGGTTACTTTGAATAATCCCCTGCTGCATAGAATGGCATATGAATTGAAGATTGGAGTATACACAACTGGATAGTACATGAATAAAAAATGTTCTTTGATAAATGAGATTACAGCATAGGTTGAATGTGACAGGAAATGTGTTTAAAGTGAAGACTGTAGTCGGGTTTGCCAAAGATGTTTTGGATTGGGAAGGTAGACTCTGGCCACCTCAGCTTGTCCTTTTCCTGGGGGTAGATGTTAAAGTAATGTCCTGCTAGAGAGACTAATTGAGGATATGTGTGTCACTGAAGTTCCCTAAAGACTGTGTTCAGATTTCCAGTGGACACTGCTATGGTTTGAATGTGTCCCCCCAAAATTCATGTGTGGGAAACTTAATCCCCAACGCAACAGCAGTGGGAGGGGAGCCTAAGGAGAAGTGTTTAGGTCATGAGGGCTTATCCCTCACAAATGGATTAAAACCACTATAAAAGGGCTTGTGGGAGGGGGCTTGCTCGCTCTCCCCAGCTCTTCTCCTGTGAGGACATGGTGTGTTCACTGCCTCCGGAGGACTCGGCATTCAAGGCACCATCTCAGTAGCAGAGGAACTTGGCTCTAACCTGCCAAAGCCTTGATCTTGGACTTCTCAGACTTCAGAACTGTGAGAGAATAGTTCTGTTTTTTATAAATTACCCAATCTCAGGAGTTCTGTTATAGCAGCAGAAAAGGACTATGACGGACAGTACTTACAGTAGACTGAATTATCAGCTTTGATTCTTCACTCCTCTCTGTATCCACACTTTTATTCTCCATCCCTTCTGTTTGGGCTTGGCCCTGTGACTTGCTTTAAGCAATGGAATGTTAGCAGCTGTGTCTGCTTGAAATGTGCTTGCACAGCATAGCTAGTCATCTTGCATCTCAGGACACGCCATGGTGGGTCTGCTACTCAAAGAGGATAAAAGTCATGTAGAGTAGACCAATACCTGTAGCCTGAGGCAGAGCCACTCCCATTGATCCACAAACTCATGAGTGAAACAAATGTGTTTTGTATGAAATTTTGCATATGTTTGCTCCACAGCAAAAATTAACCAATACGGTAGGGTCTGCTGGTGGAAAGGGTCTTCACTTTGCTGCTTCCTGTATCTTTACTTGCTTTGATAAAGCTCTCTCAGCCTTCCTCATACCTAGAGTCCCCTCTAGATGTTTTTTATGGAAAGGATGTCTTTCTGCTGCTTACATGAGGACTAGGTAGTGGCAAAGTTCTCAGGTAAAAGATTTCTAAGTTAAGGCTTGCCCTCTCTCCTGGTGTTCTGCCTTTCAAGATAGGGCATCTTTCAGACAGTTTTGACCACTGGACACTTAGCAAATGGCGAAGTACATCTACTAGAAATGATAGATTATAATAGAATTACTAAATGCTAGCATTTATTGTTATTTTTGTATCTGCTGAAGTTCCTCTAGGCTATGGTGGTATTAGTGTACTCATCTAGATGCCAGTACTTTGAGGCTTATTCCTAGACTGTATTAATTTTCTATTGCTGCTGTAACAAATTATCACAACTTTAGTGCCTTAAAACATCGATATATTATCTTACAGTTCTGGAGGTCAAAAGTCCAAAAAAATCATTGTGGGCTGAAATCAAGATGTTGGCAGGGTTGCATTTGTTTTTGGAGTCCTTAGGGGAGAAGCTGTATCCCTGCCATTTTAAACTTCTAGAAGCTTCCCACATTTCTTGGTTCATGGCCCCCTTTCATCTTCAAAGCCAGCACAGTATCATCTTCAACTCTCTCCTCTTACCTGACCTCCACCTTCCTCTTCCACACTTAAAAAACCCTAGTTATTATGTTGCAGCAGAGCTGACCGGGAATAGATGGAGTGGCACATGGAGATTTGGCAAAAACAGGTTTTACTTCACACCAGCCGGCAAGACTCAGAGGTGGCTTTGCTCTCCCCAAATTCTGAGCACCAGACAAAGAGCATAGCAGTCGTTTGTACACTTTGCTTAAGGAGGAGGGGCACGGTTACAACAGGGTTAACTTTAGTGAGGCAGAGTCCTAAGCTACTTCACAGCCTGGTAGGCTAACTGCTACAGGTGATTGATGAGGGCGGCAGCTGGTGGGGGGGGGGATGTTGCAGGGGAGGAAACCTGGTAGTGGAATTTTCCAATTTTCCATTTTAGTGGAATTCTCCAATTTTCCACTTCAATTACATTGAGCTCACTTTGATAATACAGGAAAATGTTTTTATCCTAAGGTCAGTTGATTAGCAAGCTTAATTGTATCATCAATCTTAACTCCCCTTGCTGTATAACATAACATATTCACAGGTCCTGGGGATTAGGATGGAAATCTTTGGGCGGTCCATTATTCTACATTCTACATAGACTAAAACACAGCCTTGATTGCTAATAATTCTTGATTCTAGTTCTTTGGAAAGTAGGTGCCAGGATAGGCTATTGGTGCCAGGATGGGCTATTGGTACTCATATACTCTTGGGACACACTAAGCTCTCATGATCTAGAAAGACTTGGTTTTAGAGTCTGAGGCTGGACACAGGTAAGTCTGTCTGCGGCCACCATGGGCTAAACTCATGGCTGAAGATCAGGCAAGCATCCTCCTCCTCTCATGAACATTTTTGTTTCAGTTGTTTAGCGTAGAGAAGCGTTCAATTCTTCTTCTCCTCCCATTACCTCACCTACCTCATGGAGACTACATTTTCTTCTGTTCCTCTACATACTTTCATTCTGTTAACAATTTAAGCTTTTCTTACCTTTCTAGTCTAAACTTTTTCTATGATATCAATGGTACTCATCCCAAATCCCTTTTTTTCCTTGTCCTCTTTTCCTTCTACAATTGTTCTAATCAACCCCAATTCTGGATCAACCATTTGTTTTCATTTTTCATGGAAAAAGATCCCGGACTCAGAATCTAAAATGAAACATTTTTGTACATTAAAACCATATTGAGGCTGGTCCAAAGGTAGTGAGTTATCTCACTTGATTGTTCACAGTCAGTTACAGATTGAACTCCTTGTTCTACTACTTAACCCCCCTCCTCACTGCTGCACTTGACTAGTCTTTAAAAAAAAAAAAAAACTGCATTGTAAGACAGAAAGAGGATAACGCTCACCAGCAATGGCTAAAGAAAATATTACTCCTAGTTCTTTAGCACCTCAAAATTATGGGTTTCCATTATACAATGCTATTAATACAATTTAATTTCCCATTAAGAAGTACAGTGCAGTCAGCCAGTGAGAAGGGCTTTGGCCAGTGAGAAGGGCTCTTGCCTATGTCACCGCTAATGAACAACTGCAACTTTTTGTGAACTAGAAAACAAAATCACCCCTTCCTCAAGACATTGTACTGCCACATGCCAGAAAATTGTAATAGTTTTACTTACATAAATCTATACAAATTTGTGTAACTCTATACAAATCCATGAAGATTTTGATGTGATAAACACCCTCTAAGGTACTGCCTCAATTTGCCCAACTAACAGAGACCACATTAGTCTCTGTCATTCCATATTCTCCCCATTACTAAACTCTTAATGTTGTATTTTTATTCCTTTCTAGCTTATATTATTAGAGCCGGTTCCCCTCGGGCCCCAGGAACAGAGAGGCAGAGTCACCGAGGCTGCAAATGGCAAAGGAGTTTATTGACTAGCTCGAGCTAGGGTCCAAGTCCCAGAGCACCAACGCAGTGGCCTCTCCTATGAACCAGGACTCCGCCCTGGGGTAAGAGTGAAGCTTTAATAATTTTTTTACACACGACACACCAGTGGCACACGACATGCAGGTTTTGCACGACACACTGGGCACACCATCCCCCCTCCCCCCTTAGTCCATTGGTGCTTTTGAAAGTGGCGCATTGTTTTGACTCCTGATTGGTTGGCTCCAGGCCTCGAGATTTTCAATTTTCGCGCCGGCGCCAATTTTGGTCTGCGTTTC
>CAUYSK010094904.1:0-11085 GCA_963575035.1 Avahi laniger
GCACATACTTATGTATGCTTATGTGTAAGTGAAATGAATGACAAAAATGATACATGGAATAGGATGATCAATTAGGATTATTTTGTTATTATAAGGTACTTGCACCATGGGTGAAGCAGTATGGTGTTGATGGAAAACAGACTTAGATTAGTTGTACAAGTATATTATGAACTCCAGAGCAACCAGTAAAAGGAAGTTTAAAAATAGTATAATTGATATGCTAAAAAAAGAAAGTGTAATAATATAAAATGCTCAATTATAACTAAAAAAGGAAGAAAAAGTGTGGAAGACAAAAATAGGAACAAAGGACAAGGGCAGTAAATTAAAAAAAGTAACAAATATATAAGTATAAATCCAACTATATCAATAATCATTTTAAACATCAATGGTCTAAATACACTGATTAAAAGACAGAGAATATCAGAGTAGATGAAAAAACAAGACCCAACTATTAATGTATGTTCTTTATAAGAAACCCTTTTTAAATATAAAGATACATATAGATTAAAAGTAAAGTGATGAAGAAAGCTATTCCATGCTAACACTAACTGAAAGAAAGCAGAGTAATTATGTTAATTTCAGACAGAGAAGACTTTAGAGCAAGAAATGTTATCTGGATAAAAAGGAGCATTTACATAATGATAAAGGGGTCAATACCCCATGAAAACATAACATTCCTCAATGTGTATCTACCTAACAACAGAGCATCAAAATACATGAGGCAAACGACTGATATACCTACAAGGAGAGATAGATGAATCCACTATTACAGCTGGAGACATTGACACCCCTCTATTAGAAATGGACAGATCCATCAGGGAAAAATTCAGTAAGGACATTGTCGAACTCAACAGAACTACTGATCAACTGGATATAATTGACATCTATAGACTACTTCATCCAACAACAGCAGATTACACATTCTTCTCAAGCTTACATGCAACATTTACCAAGATTGACCACAATCTGTACCATAAACCATTTTAAAAGAATAGAAATCATACCATGTCTGCTCTAAGATTGCAATGGAATTAGAAATCAATAAGAAAAAGATAGTTTTAAAACCACCAAATCCCTAAAGATTAAACAAGAATAAAAACAAAGCTTACCTCATATATCCAAAAATTAACTCAAAATGAACAATGACCTAAATGTAAGAACTGAAAGTATAAAACTATTAGAAGGAAACACAGAAGTAAATCTTCATGAGCTTGTGTTTCGCAACGGATACTAAGATTTGGTACCAAAAGCATAAGCAAAGAAAAAAATTAGATAAATTGGACTTAGATAAAATTAAAAATGTCTATGCTTCAAAGGATACCAGCAAGAAAGTGAAAAGTCAACCCACATTTTGGGAGAAATTATTTGCAAATCATATCATACTTTTGCAAATACTGGGTGTGATGGATAGCTCACTCTCTTCATTGTCATTGATTTCACAAGGCGTATAGAGAGTCTAGAACATATCAAATCGTATATTAACTTTAATTAGCTAATTGTGTAAATTATACCCAAGTAGTTATTTAAAAGACCACTAAAAAGGACAAAAACATGAATAAAAATGAAAAGAAACAACGGATAAGGGATTATATCCAAAATATATAAAGAATTCTTACAACTCAAAAACGAAAAAACAAATACAATTTTTAAAATAGGCAAAGGATTTGAATAGATATTTATTCAAGAAAGATATAAAAATGGCTAATAAGCACATGAAAAGATGCTTGACAGCATTAGTCATCAAAAAATGCAAATCAAAACCATAAAGTGATATCACTTCACACCAACTAGCATAGCTAGAATTAAAAAGTCGTATAACAACAAGTGTTGGAGAGGATGTGGAGAAACTGAAACCCTCATTCACTGCTGGTGGGAATGTAAAATGGTGCAGCCACATAGGAAAATAGTCTAGCAGTTCCTCAAATGTTTAAACATTGAATTATCATAGACCAGTGATTCCACTCCTAGGTCTACATCCATATAAAAATATATGTCCTCACAGAAACTTGTACCTGAATGTTTACATTAATAACAGCATTATTCATAATAGCCAAAGATGGAAACAATCCAAATGGCCATCAGCTGATGAATTAATAAATAAAATGTAGCATATCCATACACTAGAGCATTATTCAGCCATACAAAGGAATGACGTACTGATAAATGCAACAAAACAGGTGCACCTAGAAAACACGCTAAGTGAAAGAAGCCAGTCACAAAGACTGCATATCATATGATTCCATTTATATATGTCCAGTTAGGGAAATCTTACAGACAGAAAGTAAATTAGTGATTTTGCAGGATTGGGGGTAATGGAGGGAGAGGAGGTTAATAGCTAACGGGCTCGGTTTTCTTTTCGAGGTGACGGAAGTGTTCTAAAATTGACCATGATGATTCCTGCACAGTTCTGTGACTATACTAAAGACCATAGAAGCGTACAATTCAAACGGGTGAATTATATGGTGTGTGGATTATATCTCAGGAAAGCTGGAGGTTTCTTAAAGTATCTTGGAAAGTTTCTCCTACCCTAATCTCTTCTATCACTAAGCAATCTCTATCTTTCTTACTGGAACATTTATATTTTCCCGTAATATTTTAAAACCTTATTTTTCATGAACATACATTTTTATTGACCTAAATGATGGTTAAAATATATAGGGGATAAAATACAGGGACGTGGCTTTAGAGTCACAATTGTTTTTTACTATGGACTAAACAATCTTAGGCACCATCTATATACAAAATCACCTTTATTGGAGACTTCTACTTCCTGTAATGGCAGTAATTCAGATTAACTATCCACTGGTGACAACTAAAAATGCTAGACAAAATTTTAAAAATCTTTTTGCAAGCATCAAACAGGATAGCCCAAATCCAAAAAGCCAATTTGCCCTGAGGTCATTTGCCAATGGCCCCAAGGAAAAATCTTTTTTCTATTGTGGCAGTCAACTGTGTTAATAGATATACTTCTAAACAGCTAATGAGACAAAGAAAAAATTAGAAAACATTTGGTGTAAATAAGAACACACTTTGCATGATGTAGTTTAACCAGTTCCTAAAGGTAAATATATAGTCTAGAAGAATACATTTAAATTAATGAGGCAAGTCTCCACTACAAGAAGTAGAAAACAAAAAAGAATAAACTATTAATGCATGCAACAACATGGATGGATGAATCTAAAAATAATTAGGTTGAATAAAAGACGTCAGGAAAAAGGAGTTCATATTGTATAATTTCATTTATATAAAATTCTGAAAACTGAAAACTACTCCATAGTGACAGAAAGCTGATCAGTGGGTGGCTGAGAGGGAGAGTAGTAAGGATTCTGTTGGTCACAGGGAAATGCTGGCTGTGATGGACAGCTCGCTCTCTTCATTGTCATCATGGTTTCACAAGGCACATAGAGAGTCTAAAACATATCAAACTGTATATTAACTTCAATTAGTTAATGGCATAAATTATACCCACGTAGTTATTTAAAAATAAGACCATTAAAAAGGACAAAAACATGAATAAAAATGAAAAGAAACAACAATCCATAGAAACAGACTCACAAGGACTCCAGGTAATTGAACCTTCACACACAAACTCTATAACAGCTATATTCAGGCTGCTTTATAGAGCTATGAAAAAGTAATTTCTGGCAAGCCAGTACTCCCATGCAGATAACTAGAAAACTAGATAAAATGTGATGGTACCCACTTGGAGAGCTCTTGAGGCCACCAAGACTGGAGGAGCTAAGTTCACAGAGGGAGCTGTTGACAGGTGAGTCAACATTCTGCAGACACATTCTCTCTCACTGCGTAAGGCTGAGAGCTAGACAAAGGTTCCAGGCAAATGGCCACTACTGGGAAGCCAAGAAACCAGAGCGCTTTTGGCCCTCTCCCAGAACGAGACAGACGAAAATTGGAGACTTGAGGATCCGGGATCCCAGTGAGAAGAGAGAGGCAGGGAACAAATCGTGACACATGGCTGGTTTTTTCCCTCAAGACATTGGCCCAATTATGAAGCTATGTCAGACAAGAGGTAGGAAATGAAGAAAACTCTGAAAAGCAGGGTGGTCATCAGTCTCAGAGTGTCAAGGAGAGAAGAACTGAAGTTCAGTCTTCCAGGGAAGGGGCCTCAGTACATGCATTAGGCTGCCTGGACTCCACGTAGTTTCTCGTTGGATAAGGTAATCTGCCGCATGGTCTACCTCACAGGCAGTGTAAACCCACTCTGTAGGAAGATTATATTGCCCAGAGCCTTCACAACTTTTCATACACAGTGTCTGGCATGCACTAGATATTAAATAAGTATTAATAAACTATATCAGGTATACCAACAGATAGGACCCATTGGCCAAAATCCTAAAGAAGAAAAATAGGCAATAGAAACAAACCTGCAAGTGATTCAGATACTGGAGTTAGCAGAAAAGGACTTTAAAATAAGTACGATTGCTATGTTGAAATGGACATGGAGATTTTTTTAATTTTACAAAAATATGGAGAATGTTATCAGAGAATTGGAATCTATTGAAAAGAATCCAATAAAAATTCTAGTGACAAAAAATGTAAATATTGAAATTAAGAACTTTATAGATATGTTTAACAGAAGATAAGAACACCGGCAGAAAGGAAAAGAGAACTGAAAGATGTGTCAATAGAAAACATGTAGACTGCAATGCAAAAAATAAAAGGATAGAAAATACAGAAGGAACAGTAAGACACAAAGAAAGGACAGGAATGCATGTAATTGGAATTTAGGAAGAAAAGGAGAGAGAAAATGGAACAGAAAATGGACAAATAATTTTTCACAACTGTTAAAAGATAATAAGTAAAAATTATAATACCATATGTGGGGTTTATAACATGAAAATTATAATATAATGTGACAACATTAACACAAATTATGGAGGCTAAACATAACTGTAATGTTGCAAGTTTCCCATATTTTATGTAAAATAGCATAATATGCTAAATCTAAGTGATATATTAAAGATACATAATGCATTCCATAGAGCAACCACTAAAGAAAGAGAAATTTAAATGAAATTATGAAAATTTTTGATAAACATTTAAGGACACAAGTAGAAAAGAACAGAAAAACTAAACACAGATGGGACAACTGGAAAATAAATAGCAAAATGATAGGCATAAATAAATCCTATCAATAATTACTCTAAATGTAAATAGAATAATTCCGATTAAAAAGCAGAGATTGTCACACTGGGTTAAAAAAGAAAGACCCACCTAAATGCTTTCCACAAGAGAAATATTGTAAATACAAAGACACAGATATATAGAAAGTGAAAAAATGGAAAGCCAGGCACGGTGGCGCACACCTGTAGTCCCAGCTACTCCAGAAGCTAAGGCAAGAGCATAGAGAGACCCTATCTCTTCAAAAAAAAAAAAATCCCAAATTAACTTCCAACAAAATAAACTTCAAGATACTGAGTATTACCATGGATATAAAAAGACATTTATAATTAAAGGATCAATTAATCAGAAAGACATAAGGCATATGTGATTAAGCCAAATATATTATGTAATCATAGTTGGAGTTAGAACACTACTCTCACAATTTGAAAGAATAACAAACAATAAAGTCAGGGGGTAGATCATCTGAGCAAGATCATCAACCACCTTGATCCCACTTGATCTCACTGATATTTACAAACACAATAAACTCAACAAGTATAGCATATACATTCTTTTGAAGTACATGCAGAACATTCATCAAGATAGGCTATTATGCTGGGCCATAACACAAGTCTCAGAAATTTCCAAAAGATTGAAACCTTAGCATATATTCTCTTACAGAAATTGAATTAAATTAAAAATCAACAAAAATATACTAGAAGGTATATGAGGATAGTTCAATGAGCATAGTGCCAGTTCTGGTTTATCTCAAAAATTATTTTTAATTCTATCATTCTAATATTCAGTGAAAGCTTATAAAAAATTAGAAAAGGACTTACCTTTAAGAAGTTTACACACAACTTATTTTGAAGGTGTGGCCAGTTTCAGGCAGCCAGGGAACAACAACAGAGCATTGGACATGTCCGTAGCAATCCAAGCTAGATCCCAAGACCAGAGTTCATTAAAGCGACAATCTCTGCCAGGCAGAAAATTATCAGTCCCACGTATATTTACTTAATATAAAAACTATCATCACTCTTACCTTTTTTGTTAAGGGTGTGTGGGTATGTGTGTGTGTGTGTGTGTGTGTGTGTGTCTGTGTCTGTCTGTCTGTCTGTCTGTCTAGCTTCAGTGCTGGTTTCGAATGTTGACCAAAGACCAGAGGCTACAGATAAAGCATTTATCTAATGAAAAAAACGTTTTTCTTTTTTTTGAGACAGGATGCAGTGGCATAATCATAGCTCACTGCAGCCTCCAACTCCTGGGCTCGAGTGATCCTCTTGCCTCAGACTTCTGAGTAGCTGGGACTACAAGCGCGCACCACAACACTCGGCTGATTTTTTAATTTTTTGTAGAGACAGAGTCTTGCTGTGTTGTCCAGGCTGGTCTCCAGTTCCTGGCCTCAAGCAATCCCCCCAAAGGATCCTCCCACAAGCCTGACAAAGTCCTGAGATTGCAGATGTGAGCCACTGCATTCAGCCCAGGGGGGGAAAAAAAACTTTTTAGAAAGTATTCAATCACTTCATTTTAAGTTATATAGCAATTTAGAATCTGTTGTGATAAAGCTCAAGACTGATGATTTTCTTTATACCATTAGATTGAAAACAAATCTAGACCTATGTTCAAGGGACTTAGTTGTTGATTTGTATCACACACATGTTATGATTTGTAATTGTAAAAAATATTATTTGTAATGAATTCTTGCAGTAATCTTCAAAAATATCATGTAAAAAACTGCATTAAATCATGAGTCCGTAGCTCAGATCCTCAGACTCATTTTTTCTGCCTTTTCTCCCTTTGAGCAAAGACTTAGTCAACAAATTCTCGTTCCTGAAGCTCTGCCTTGAAATCATTCAATTTTTTGTGTGTAATTTGGTGCCCAAAAATCCTAGAAAAAGGGCAGCAGGGGTTTGAACTACTTCAGCTCTGGTATTTAAGCATGCAGATATAAGACTCTCATTCTTAGGAGAATCAGCAATCTTTCTCACAATCTGGCATGAAAAAATGTAGTATTTTAAGCCATTGGTGCTTCAACATCTGTCAAAGCCATGTGCTTTTCCTAATTGTAGTAAGAAAAAAGTAGTAATAATTGCCTATATAAACACCCCTCCTCTTTTTTTTTGACTTTTGTTTCTTTACTTTTTAACCCCAAAGAGTATGATGTTTTGAATTCCACAGTTTAGTGACATCAAGGTATTATTGTTGGCTTTCAAAGTGGACTTAGAAGCTGATTACCAATAATGAATGAAGATCAACTAAGCAGTTAGATCAGTCAGAGAGATTAAGAGAAAAAAGAGTTACTTTTACTTGGTTAAGGTGCAGTCTGCCTATATTACCTGTGAAATTAACAAGTTATTTGTGGAGGTGTATTTCGAGTTGTATAAATATCCTGTTTTTCATCAAACTTTCACTCACTAGGCTTAGCATCTGTTAATGATTTTCTAATTCCATCATTCCTTATACATTTATTAGTTGGTAGTTCACTCGAAGGACTGAGACCATTTTTTTCCAGTACTCGGGAGCTAATCTTTATAATTTTATAGATAACACCAGCTTATAGGGGGAATGGTGACTCTGCATTAAGTTAAAGTTTTTGGAAAACTAAGTATTAGCCTGGGCAATACCGAGGTCCGGTCTCTACAAAAAACAAAAAATTAGTTGGGCATGGTGGCACACTCTTGCAGTCCCAGCTGCTCATGAGGCTGAGGCAAGAAGATCCCTTGAGCCCAGCAGTTTGAAGTTGCAGTGAGCTATGGTGACCCCATTGCACTTTAGCCCAGGCAACAGAGCAAGACCCTGTCTCAGAAAAAAAACAAAAAAACAAAAAAAAAAACCCCAAAAATAAAAACACCCTAAGTATTAAGATAATTTTCTATCTGTAAATGTATTCTCCAGAGAAAGATTAAAATATTCATTTGGCATATAAAAGTTTTGTTTGAGAATTATTAACATAATTACTGATATTTCATGAATATGTTCTACATATGTGAATACTTCTAAAAATACAAGTGAATTATAAATTACCCTGTGTTTAAACTAATCATTTTTTCTCTAATATAACACCTTTCTCCCCTTTAAAACCCTTTGAAAGCAAAGTGGAGAAGGAATCTCCCATATTTCATTGATTCTGAGATTCTATAGACTGCAAGAAGCCTGTTTTACGAATAGCTAAAGAAACAATTCTGTTGATTCAACTGTGGCCACAAAAAATTGAAAGATGTATCACAATTTTAAAGATATTAAAAGAGGGGGAGAAATTGTATCTTAAAATAGACAACAACTTTAAGGGGCTTCAGAGTCTCTGAGACAAAATATAAAGAACGAAATACCATAATGTTAACTGGTAACAAGCTGGCTTAGTAGTCTTTGAAAAGACCGGGGGAAAAAAGCCAGAAAACGCCCTAAACTCCTTTCTTTAGCAGAAGTATTCTTTACAGAATCTATACAAAATTAAAAGATTTTCATTTAACTGAAAATTTTTAATGAAAAATTCGAGTCATACGATAGTAGAGCAAATTAAACACAGTGGAATTTCTGATTTTGGTTTATAGATGCCTTTTGTCCCTGTGGGGTGTGTGTGTGTGATCACAGAAGTAAACTCAAGTAGTTGGTCATTCATTCATGTAATGTTCATTGAACAAAGATTAAATAAAGATTAAAAATTTCTTACATTTGCCTTATTTTAAAAATTCTTAAGTATGTAAAATTTTTAACTGAATGTACAAGTGAACATTTGTAAAGCAGTTTTTAGTTTTTAACTCAATAACATTGCAAACTGTCTCCTCCAAACTGCCTGTTAACATTAAGATGTAATATTTCTCTCTCTAGTTTACTATTACATTATTCATATCGTATATTTGTATAGTTTCTATTTTTAGTAGTCTTACTCAGATATAATTCACATACCCCACAGTTCACCCATTTAAAGTATACAGTTCAATAGCATTTAGTATATTCACAGATATGTGCAATGATCACCACAGTAAATTTTAGAACATTTTTATCACCTCAAAAAGAAACCCTGTACCTTTTAGCTATCACGCTTTATCCCGTACCCATTCCCCTGCAGTCCTAAGCAACTAATGATTTATTTTGTATTTGAATAAATTTTCACATTCTGGACTTTTGCATGAATGGAATCATATAGCATGTGGTCTTTCGTGACTGGCTGAGCATAATGTTTTCGTGGTTCATCCATGTTGTTGTATGTATCAGTACTTCATTCCTTTTTATGGCTGAATAATATTTCATTGCATGTATGTACCGCATTTTGTTTATTCATTTGTCCGTGGATAAACATTTGGGTTGTTTCCACCTTTTGGCTATTATGAATAATGCTGCTATAAACATTCAGGTTAAGTTTTTGTATGGACACATTTTTATTTCTCTTGGGAATATAACTAGAAATGGAATTGCTGGGCTATATTGTAACTCTGTGTTTCACCATTTAAGAAACTGTCAGACTGCACCATTTTACATTTCCACTAGAGTGTAGGAGGGTTCCAACGTCTCCACATCCTTGTCAACACTTGCTGTTACGTGACTTTTTGATTCTAGCTATCCTGTGGATATGAAGTATATCTCATGTGGTTTTGATTTGCATTTTTCTGATGACTAATGCTGTCTAGCATATTTTCAGTTCAGATCCTTAGCCCATTTTTAAAACTGGGTTGTCTTTATTGAGTTGTAAGAGTTCTTTAAATATTCTAGATACCAGTCCCTTAACAGAGATATGATTTGCACATATTTTCTCTCATTCTGTAAGTTGTCTTTTCACTTTCTTGATGGTGTCCCTTGAAGCTCAAACAGTTTCAATTTCTATGAAATTTCAATTTATCTACTTTTTGTTTTCTCATGCTCTTGGTCATATCTAATATTCCTTTGCCAAATCCAAGGTCATGAAACTTTACCTCTATGTTTTCTTATAAAAGTCTTATCCGATCACACTGTCTTGATTGCTGTTACTTTGTAGTGAGTTTTGAAATCAGGGACTGTAAGTCTGTCTCCTTTGTTCTTTTTTTCAGGATTGCTTTGGATATTCTGGATTCTTTGAAATTTCGTACATGTTTAGAATCAACTTGTCAACTTCTACAAATAAGCCAGCTGGAATTTTGACAAGGATTGCATTGAACCTGTAGATCAGTTTGGGGAGGATTGCCATGTTAACAATGTTAAGTCTTCTGATTCATGAACGTATGACTTTTTTCATTTATTTACATCTTCTTTAATGTTTTGTAATTTTCAGAATATAAGTTTTACATTTCTTTCCTTAAATTTATTCCTAAGTAGTTTATTCTTTTGATGCTATTGTGAATTGTTTCCTTAATTTCATTTTCTGATTGTTCATTGTGAGTGTATAGAAATACAATTGATTTTTTGTATATTGATCTTTTTTCCTTGTTATTAGTTCTAACAATTTTTAGTGGATTCCTTTAGGATTTTCTACATAGAAGATTATGTCTTCCACAAATAGTTTTATTCATTTTTTTCAATCTGGATGTCTTTTATTTCTTTTTCTTGACTTATTAACCTAACCAGAACATCCAATACAATGTTTAATAGAAGCAGTGACAGCAGATATCCTTGTCTTTATCCTGATCTTATTGGGAAGTACCGAGCCTTTCACCATTAAGTATGATATTAGCTATGGGGTTTCAGTAAATGCTTTTTAACATGTCGCGGAAGTTCTTTTCTTCATTTGTTGAGTGTCTTATCATGAAATGTTTGGATTTCTACTCTTTTAAAGTTGTGTATGTATACAGTTTAAATAACTTTGCACTTATACCATACTAATTAATATTCTGTTTTTATCTACATACATCTGAAATATTGTTCTGCGTGAGAACAATTGTTATAGAGAATGAGTACTAAATCATATAAAGGAGCTTATCCCATCCCATCAAAGAAGTCACCAGCCAGAATTCTTTACAACAAAGCTATGTCCACAAAAAGGCTAATTCCTTA
>CAUYSK010094907.1:0-12539 GCA_963575035.1 Avahi laniger
TTTGTCCAGGTAAACCCTTTTCATAACCCCAGAATGATGGGGTTACTGTAATGTCTTTTGTTGATGCACTTTATACATTGTACAAATTCACCAATTTTATTCAAGTGGGTGGAGTTGGCTATTACTAGGTATATGTGGAAAGAAAACTTCAGAACAGGTATGCTAGGTGAAGGTTTGACAGTGACAGAGTTTGAGCACAGTTTGGGGTACCTTGGAAGTGACAGAGCTGAAGGGTTAACAGTGTGTCATTCACTCATTATGGGATAAGAGTGACAGCATCAGAGAACATGTTATCTTTGATTGTGTCCCAGGATTAATCATTACCATCTGTCAGCTGCAAGAGAGGCCCTGTGACATTGTGGAATAAGTATAGGATCTGGAATAATAAATACAATAGCTGCAATTTATTAGGCTACTGTTCCAAGATGCTGTGCTCAGTTCTTTACATGCATGATCTCAATCCCCCTTTACGATGGAGGCATCATGATTGTCACATCTTAGAGAAAAGGTAGTCAGGTAAATCCTACATGGTCACGCAGCTGACAAATGGCAGAGTTCCTGGACTCAGACCTGAGTTCCTCTGCCTCCAGGGCTCACGCTCCTAATCAGTATGCCGCTATTTCAAGTTATCCTGTAAATAATAAATAGAAGGTTTGTGTGGATCAGACAAATCAAAATATGTTGAAGGATAAAGGGCTTGAATTTGTTGCCACTGTGACTACAGGTCTTCCAGGTATCTCACCTTGATCTCCTGGGTACTCCTAGCCCTAACATCCTGCCAGCCCATGGCATTCTGTCCAGTGTGGCTCTGGGAAGACGCCTTCCAGGAGGGCTTAGATACTGAAGTACGAGGAGGACACCCAAACACAAGCATAAGCCCCTTCCACCTGGTCTTCAAATAAGTTTCTCCAACACCATGATCTAGTTGTAGGTTTGTTCGTGATGTACCCAGATGGTACATCACCTAGCTCCCTGAGTGAGGGCCTTTGAAAATTAAATTGCTCTGGTATCACTTAAAAAAAAATAAATTAATGAACGTTATTTTTTAGAATAGTTTTAGGTTTACAGAAAAATTGAGTAAAAATTATGGAGAGTTCTCATATTACTCCCCTCTCGCCCAGTTTCCCCTATTATTACTATCTTCCATTAGCATGCTGCACTTGCTACAACTGGTGAGCCAAGACTGATACATTATTATTAACCGAAGTCCCTGGTTTACATTAGGGCTCATTATTTTGTACAGTTTCATGGGTTTTGAAAGATTTATAAGGACGTGTATCCACCATTACAATATCATACAGGATAGTTTCACTGGCCTAAAAACCCCCTGTGCTCCATCTGTTCGTCCCCCGGCAACCCCTGATCTTTTTATAGTTTTGTTTTCTCCAGAATGTCGTATAGCTGGAGTTATATACTATGTAGCTTTTTCAGGCTGGCTACTTTGACTTAGCCATATGCATTTCTGTTTCCTCTCTGTCTTTTCGTGGCTTGACAGCTCATTTCTTTCTGTCACTGAGTAATATTCCATTGTCTGGATGTACCAGTTTCTCCAGTCACCTATTGAGGGTCATCTTAGCAGCTTCCATCTTTGGCAATTACGAATAAGACTGCTACAAACATAAGTACGTAGGTTTCTTTGTAGACGTAAGTTTTCGACTTGTTTGAGTAGATAACAAGGAGAGTGATTGCTGGATCGTATGATAAGAGAGTGTTTTGTAAGAAACCACCAAGCTGTCTTCCAAAGTGGTTGTACCATTTTGCATTCCCACCAGCGGTGTATGAGAGTTCTGTTGCTGCTTGTCCTTGTCGGCATTTGGCGTTGTCTGTGTTCTGGATTTTGGTCCTTCTAAAAGATGTGTAGTGGTATCTCATTGTTTTAATTTGCATTTCCCTGATGACATATGATATCAACTATCTTTCCATATGCCTATTTACCATCTCAGTATCTTCTCTGGTGAAGTGTCTGTTAAGATCTTTTTTCCATTAAAAATTTTTTTTTGTTTTCTTATTGAGTTATGAGAGTTCTTTTTATATTTTGGATACTAGTCCTTTATAACTACGGTTCCCAATCCCTGGGCCATGAAGACAAGGCCACAGAGCCCTGACATTCTCTCCCCTTCCCTTCTGTGGAAAAATTATCTTCCATGAAACCAATCCCTGGTGCCAAAAATGTTGGGGACTGCTGCTTTATAGAGTACGTGTTTTGCAAATATTTTTTCTAATCTCTGGTTTGTCTTTTCATTCTCTTAATGCCCCCACTTTTTAAAGATACCTAGGTATCTCTTTCCAGGTAAAATATCTAGTTATTGTTTTCTTGACCTTAACATTCTTTTTCCGTATAATCTCCGTGGCAGGGCTGTGTCTGCTCTGAGTTTTCTAGAAGGCTGCTGTTGTTATAGTTTATGGAGAATAATGTGATCAGTTTTTCTTATGGAGAAGGACAGCTTAAGAGTCAAAATTAATGTATCAGGTATTTATCGAACATCTGCTAAGTATGTTGCATCCGGGATGGTGCCGTGTGATGACGGTGAGTAGAGCAGACAGAGTCCCTGTCCTCAGGGGACTTACAGCCTGGTGGGAGGAACGTCAGGAACCAATCGCAGCCCAGTGTGGAAAGGAAAATAGAAGGACATTCTGGGAGAGCACAGAATAGGGACTGCAGCCCAGCCAAGAGGGTCAGGAAAGGCTCCACACCAGAGGCGGGGGATGTTTGAGAGCCGAAGGGGGAGCCAAACTTAGACAGAGAGGTGGGGGGTGTGCTCGATGAGGAAACGGTCCCAGCGGAGTGAACAGCAGGTGCCTCTGGCTTATTTTAGGTGTTTCAGGCTACAGACATCATTAGGTTTTTGGAAATTGGGGAAAGTGGTAGAATTAGCCTTAAATTTCCCCAAAATTATAATTTAGGATTCTATAGGGAACCATCCTAAATCAGTGATTCTCAACCCAGGCTACGTTTTAGAATGCCCTGGGAAGCTCTTAAAAATTACTCATGTCGGGCCCTGTGCCAGACCGTGGGTATCAGTCTCAAGGGTAAAGGCTGGGCCCTGGCATTTGTTCAAAGCCCCCCAGGGGAGTCTGGCACTTAGTCAGGATGGAGAATTGCTGCCTTGAAGGGAGGGGATCTTTGCAGGACAACCCACTTTTGTTTTCGTGATGACATTGTGTTTTTTAACACAAGAACACTCTATCTAGGTACGTATATACACATACGCTCATAGCCATATGTTTGTGGTTATACAAACCTATTGTACCAAATAGGTGCCGCTCTGGCATCGAGTAGAGAAGAATGCAGCCCACTTCCTCTTTGCGAGAGCTCTTGGCCAAATCTGCATTTTGAATTAGGTTCCCCTGGGGCTCATGGCTGCAGCATACCTGTGTTTTGACGTACTCTGGCCTGGATCTTCTGTTCTAATTTGTATTTTCTCTGGTTCTGTTTTTCACTTTATATTTTCCTACTTTACCATATATTGTATTGTAAGCCTGTCACAAATTCTTCATGGAATGAGGTCAGATATGAGGAAATAAAGCGAGTCTGATAGCATCATGCCAGGTTCCTGGTGATGACTTCATAAATGTTTCTGACTGAATCAATGTGAACAAATTCTTGAGGCGTTTCAGAGCGCGAGGAGATGTGAGAGCGCCATTGCCACCGCCCTCCCTCTGCATATGCGTCAGGGATGCCTGTCCCTCTTCGACCCCTCACGACCAAAGCCCAAGGGTGCTGGAGGAAAGAGCTAATGAGAAATCTTGTTCTAGGTAAACCTCCACGCCCACCATCCACGGAGAGAGACCAGCTAGGCAGTGAAATGTGTATGGTTAGCGGAGGAAAATCTCCCGCTGGGCCTTTGAAGAATTCCTCAGGGGAATCCAAAGCCTGGGGCTTTGGGGTCCTGCAGAGGCTGATGTGGGGCTGCAAGTCATTCCTCATGAGGTGGAACAATCCTCTCATTTCCGCCAACAGAGTTCTGCCATGTTTTCCCCCCACCGTCAGACAGACTGAACTGGCGTTTTAGGAAGCCTGTCGTCTCCCCTCACTCCGTTTAATTTCATTTCTGACAATTAATAGTGGTTGCCTCCGGGCAAAGGGACTGGCTGGGAGGGAGGGTAACTTACTTTGATTGTATTCTCTTTTAGACCCTTTTACTTTTTTCCCCAGGTGCAAATATTTCTTTCTCAATAAAAACAACAATGAAAGAAGGAAAGAAAAAAAAAATCCCCAAATATTAATTCTTTTAAGTCTTTAAAATATTCCTAAACAAAGTACATAATTTTTCATCTTGCTCTTACATATTTAGACTTCCTTGATTAAATTCTGTTTGCCTTTATGTTCGCTTCCTTTTTAAAAATCAAAATTGTTAGATCCGGAGCCAAGAGGGAGACACATGAAGCCTCGGGTATAGCAAAGGATGGCAAAGTTGCCAAGGTTTTCCCTAAGGGTTGTGGTGCATGACATCATTTTGAGGAACATTTTTACATCTTGGGTAATATCTTCACTGGAGACCTTGGAAGCTGAGTTATTCATTGGTCCTTGGACTACTCCATGTTACATTCTAGGAAAATCTCCCTTCCTCCTTCTTCTGAAGATGTAATAGGATTCCTTTTATCAGTGGATGATGTTTTCCTTTTTTCGTCTTGGTTGACAGAAAGCTTAAAGTTAAGTTTCCTACTCAAGATGATAACAATTTTCTATTAAGCTTCTTGGGAATATCTCCCCCTGTCTTTCATGGGGCTCTATGGTTTCTGATTATATTCTTAATTGTCCTTATGCAATATGTACCTTTTATTATAAATTGTCCTGTAGCCTTTTTGCAAGTGGGTAGAGAGAGAACATTTAAGCAAGCCAGCAACAATCTAAACTGGAGCTGTGGGAGGGATTTGTCTCTTACTTGTTCCTGCTAGGCTGCCCTTGGTCAGCACTTAGATCCCTGGGCCAACTCTGCTTTTTCAGAACTGAGAACTTGGGCCGCCTGTTGGCTAACTCGGCCTTCACAGGAATCAGCCACTGAGGCCACAGCTCTTGGTGCTCTGGGTGCTGAGTGTGATTTTGGAAACCTAGAATATAACTTTCAGATTAATTAGTGACTTGGAAGTTTGGCTTGCTCAGAGCTCGGGTTGCACTGTTGTGCCTGGTGTCCAGGCCTGGACAGGTGTTCCGAGGAGCACCATCCGGATTGTGGACCAGGGAAGTGGAATCCATGCCCCAAACAGGCAGCCCGACCATAGAAGTTATTGCTCGAAGGGGCTGACTTTGGAACGTAAAAGGGGGTGTTATGATCAGTGATGGCTGGAAAACAGGCACGATCATGCAACTGTTGTGAGAAGGCTGTGAATGTCTCTGGAACACATTTCACGTTTTTTGCACATTGTCTATAGAAAACCATTCTCCATAGGACCATGTCTACGCTACACACTTGTTCATGGAGTGCCGACTAGATGCCTGGTCCCTCCGGGAGAATAAGATGTGCTCCTGCTCTTGAGATGAGTGTGCGTGTCCCTCACTACCACGCGGTGGGACATGTCATGTGGCAGCGCACGGACAGAGTGGGGGTGTGCTCAGAAAGGGATAACTACTGCAGTGGGGTAAAATAAGTGTTCTGAAATTTTAATATTTTAAAATTATACAAGTCGCTAATGAATAAATTATTTTTGTTAAACATATAATAGTATGACGAGCACACACTGAAAACCTTGACTTCACCACTCCTCCCTTCTGCAGCCTCAGAAAACTTCTCTCTGTTTAAATGTGAGGCAGTGTCAGTGGTCGAGTGTGTGGACTGTGCAGTTAGGCAAACCGGGTTCAAATTCTGCCTCTGCCTGTTCCCAGCGGTGGGACCCCGGCCTTCCTATGTCTCAGTTCTCATCTGTAAAATGAAAACAATATACTAATCTTTTCTCATAAGATCGTCGTAACTGTTAAGTGAGAGAGAACAGGTCAAGCACTTATTAAGAATCCAATATAGTAGCCAGCACGGTGACTTGTATCTATAATCCTAGCACTTTGGGAGGCTGAGGTGGGAGGATCACTTGAGCCCAGGAGTTTGAGGTTAGAGTGAGCTCTGATTGGGCCACTGTAGCCTGGACAACAGAGTGAGACTAAAAATCTAATACAATGGTGGTTTGGTTATTGTCATGAACAATTTCCAGGAAGGTTTGTGAGACCCTGAGTTAGGGCAGTGGAAGAGCAGAGGAGAGCAGGATTTGAGAAACACCGCAGGTGTAGAATTGACCGACTTAGTGACTGTTCAGATGTGTGGGGTGAGGGTGTAGCTTGGGTGGCCAAGCTGGTCCTGTCTTTTCAAGAAAGGGACCTCAGGAGCAGGTTGGGGCTGAGCAGGAGAAGGATGGGTAGAGCCAGGAAATTCGGTTTCAGGCATAGTAAGTTGGACCTAGCTGAGGGATGGTCAGGTGGAAATTTCCAGCAGGCAGTTCAGTATTTGGATCTGAAGGGTGAGAGAGTTAGGTTTGGAAATGGGACTATTTTTAGCACTTTTCTAGGTTATTTAAATATAAAGAGAGAATGGCATGGAAGAGGGAGACATTTCAATGTGTGTCTTTTAAGTCATGGACTCAACGGCCTCATCATGAAAACTCAAACATCTTTATCAGGTGAGGAGTAAATGGGATGATACCCTGATGGCTTCGTATGCAGCCAATCTGGGCAAACTCCCAAGTGGACTGGAGCAATCTGTGGGCAGGTAGTTACTGCTGCTCTGCTTTTAGGATTACATCAAGGTGCTCGTGAGTCCGCTTTGATCAAAGGATGTGAACAAAGATAAGCCATGTCGCTCACGGTGGTCAAGTGAGTCCGTACGTTTTTGTACACCCTACATTCCTTCCACTTCCAATCCTCGCAAGCTCATGCGCCTGCCTCTCTCGGGAGCCAAGTGCGCTGTGAAACGCAGGGAAGAGACCACAGAGCATGAAACGGATGGAAATGAGTTTGCAATGGTTCCTGTTGAATTCTTCCCACCTTTTTAAAATTGATGTTGTTGCTGTCCCATAATTTTCTTTTCTAATGACCTACCGGGTTTGTTACTAAGCAAAGCAGCACCTTTTGGCAAAATGAAAAAAAAAAAAATCACCTTCGAATTAAACCCTTTGAATATACATGCTTTTCAAAAAGGATAGTAGTTCACTGCTAATGATATGTATTTGATGAGTGAATTTTACACTGTTAATGAGGTGGGTCAGAAGAGCTATTTTTAAAAAGGCATCAGTTGTGAATATGATATGCATATCTTTGGAGATAAAAAGAGCTTTATTTTGATGAAAAATTGAAATGTGAAGAGACTTAGAAGAAACACTGATAACCTGGAAAACCCCTGGTGTGGTGTAAATGTTACTGCTGGTGACGGAAAGTTAAATGAGTTTGAAATAAAAATAACTAATTTCATTTTGTTTCCTGGTTAAAGAGACCAGGGGCATAGATGCTCCGTGGAACACTGAGATTCGTGACTTTGCTGTAACCAATTTCCATATGTGGGATTTAAAACTGGATTTCATATATTAAAAATTGATTGCCCTGGATAAAGAGCAGTTCTAATTTCAATGACTTGGGCCTTTATGGCCAGTGCGGTGAATATTTAATGGCTGGGAGTAGAGGGCTGTTTTCCATGTATTATGTATTCACTTAACTTGCCTGGCTGTGTCCTTGGCGTACCTTTTTCTTCCAATTAGAAATCTTATTTAGAGCATCGACTCTCCTGTTGTCCCCAAAGTCTGGTTTTCTTGGTCACTGCACCTGGCATTTCCTGTGAATTTGTTATGGCAAAGACATCTCTTGCCTGCCTGAAAAGAAGCAATGTGGTACTTCTGGGTATCGGTTTGGAATTAGTGGACTGTTGACTGCTCTGAGAATAATTCTTCCAGGAATGTGTGTGCTACTGGGCATTATTCATATTTTTCTGTTGCCATCTCTTCTCTTTAGACGGTGAACTTTTAAGAAAATCCCAGCACAGGCAGTTTTAGAATTTTTCTGATTATAAAAATAATGTTTATTGCAAATAATTTAGAACCTAAAAGAATGTATATTTTTTAAAAAAATCCACAGACTCTCCGCCCAGAAATATCTCCTGTTAGAATAATATTTTAATGTATAGTCATCTATGATTCTTTCTTTATGCTTAAAAATATCTATATCTGCATGCCTATTTTAACATAAACGTGGTACTGTACAATTTATGCAGTTTTGAAATCTCTTTTTATTTATTGATCCTTCCTGACATATTTTGTTAATGCTATGATTTTTTAATGGCTGCATTGTATTTTATCGTATAGCTGTTTCATAAATTATTGAATTAATACCTTATCGATGAATATTTGGATTATTTTTAGTTTTTCATTATTGAAAATAAGGCTGCAATGTATATCCTTGTAACTGCATCCTTACAAACTTGCTTGGGACAAATTCTTAAAGGAAGAATTTGTGAGAAAGAAATATGCAGTCTTTAAAACTTCTAAAACATGCTGCTACTCTGCCCTCTACTCAATTTTTTAAATCTTTGACAAGGGAAGTGGGAACTCATTGTTATTTTAATTTGTATTTTCCTAAGCTAAGTCTTTTTACACTCTGCCCCCACCCCCAGTTGAGTTTATACTTTATTTACTGAAGGTCAACTCCAAGAACCCTGAGATTTTCATCTGTTTCATTTCTTCTCCGTCTCCTTTCTGTTCTGAGAAGAGCGTTTGGCACACGGAAGGAGAGCAAATATTTGTCGAATGCTAAATTACCTTTCCTGTCCGTTGCTCATTTTTTTCCCTGACGGGTACCTGCCTTTTTATTACTGATCTTGAAGAGCTTTTTATATACTAAAGATATTAGTTCTTTGCCATAGAGAGGCAAATGTTTTTCCCAGTTTGCTTTTTATGTTCTGACTTTGATGATTTTTATTTTTGCATATAGAAATATTTATTTTTGTACAGGGTCAATTGTATTCATATATTTTCTTTAGTTTTAGCTTTCCTGTTGAACTTGAGAAAAGGCTTTCCCATTCTAGAACGATAAAAACTGCAACCTTGATTTTTTCTAATTACTTTTAATGGTTTCATTTTAGATCTTTAAGTTGTTAATCTTCATGAAGGTGTTTTGGTGAAAGGTAGGGATTTACTTTGAATTTTTATCTCCAAAGGGTTTACCAGTTATCAGAATAATTCTCCTTTCCCCCTGGTTGTATGACCTCTGAAGTCAGGGAGTGGAGGGAGACCTAACATTTACTGGGGGACTTTTTTCCAGACATGGGAAACTTGCTCTACTTATGATTGTACTCACCCTTTCTATTAATAACACAACCCTGCAAGGTAAAATTATCCCAGTTTGCCGACTGGGAGACTGAGGCTTAGAGAGGTGAGAAGTATGTCTGGAGTCACTTGGGACTCTGGGACCAGGGATCCCAAGCCCCTCCTCCTCCCACAGATTCCTCAGTTCCAGCCTTTGGGTTCTCAGGGCCAGGGGAGTCCTGCCCAGCAGTGGGGCTGAGGCCTTGCAGACCTTAACCTGCAGCCATTAGGTTATGAAATTCTTGAGTCGAGAAGTTTAAAGAAAAGTTGTATTTTGGTGGATGAAGCAAAGAAGTACTTCTTTTCTTTTCTTTCTTTTCCCCCAGTTTACAAACAAGATGAGTTTGTTACAAGGGTGCTTGTTCCTGGGTGGCACAGGAATCAAAGATGTATTTCTAGCCTCTCTTTTTATTCCCAATATTGGACAGAGTCCTCAAAACATGTTTTTCTTGGTCCCTGGACTTGATATTGTCAAAAAGAAGTGCAGAGGTTAGAAGCAGAGAGTACGCGTTTTAAGCACTCAGCATGGAATGAAAGTTAACGTGCGGAAAATGAGGATCATGATTATTATTTGAGACGTGTAAAATGCATTCAAAGTCATAAACGTTTGGTGATTCTAGGATGGTGAGCATTATTATTTTGTTGTTAAAACACAATTTGCTCCATTGAGCTGATGCGGCACTCAAAGTGTGCTATTAAGGAATGACGTTTTCATACAGTAGTTGTCGTTTGCATGGTTTGTATGCAACAGCGGTATTTCACCATCATGCTTTTTCCAAATTGTGAACTAAATGTAAATAATTATTTAAGTATCCTTTTAATGATGCTAAAAATTTAAATTCTGTAGCAGTCTGAATCACAAGGCAACACATTTACTAACCCCAAAGGAATGCATAATAAAACAATTGTGCATTTTTAGAAGCTTGTATTTATGTTTATGGCACACGGATTTGCATTTTTATATTAATTTACCTTAATTATTGGACACATTTAATTTGACACATAAGCTTGCACAAAAGTAACTGTTTTGTGTTTTATATGGTATGTTATTTATGATATAATAAGTATATGTCATCTTCATAATTATAAATAACATTTAATAAATATAAAGTAAATAAGAATTAAAAACTATATAATAGAAAATATAAACAATATATAAATACTATATAATATATCTTACATATTAAGTATATTATATTAGTATAAATTATATAAGTATATATTATCAATAATATTTACATTTTAGAATTAAAAGATATTGTATCCCTATTTGTGACTATTTTCTCCTGGTGTGGCTTGCTTTTCATTTTCTTAATAGCGTCTTTTGAAGAACATATACTTTTAATTTTGTCGAAGTCTGGTTTATTAATTTTTTTCTTTGTAGTTAATGCTTTTTGTTCACTAAGGATTGTTTGGCTATACCAAGACTGTGAAGATTTCTCCTGCATTTTCTTCTAGAAGCATTCTGGTTTAGCTTTTTACCTTTAGGTGTATGATCTATTTCAAATTAATTTTTATGCATGGTTTAAAGTATGGGTTAAGGTTTATTTTTTTCCATATGGTGTAAAGTTGTTCCAGTAGCATTTGTTGGAAAGATTCTATTTTCTCACTGAACTGGTGCCTTTATCAAAAGTCAGTTATGTGTATGTGTAAGTCCATTTCTGGGCACTGCATCTATTCCACTGCTCTGTACGTATATCTTGTACTAACGCCACAATGTCTTAATTACTGTAGTTTTATAATACATTTTAATTTTTCCTTTTTTTTTTTTTTTTTTTTAGAAATGGGGTCTCGCTCTTGTTCAGGCTGGTCTCAAACTCCTGAGCTCAAACAATCCGCCTGCCTCGGCCTCCCAGAGTGCTAGGATTACAGGTATGAGCCACTGTGTCTGGCCCTATTTTAAAATCAGGTAGTATAAATCCTCCAACTTGTTCTTCTTTCTAAATTGCTTTAGCTATTTTTGGTATCGTCATATAAATTTTTGAATCGGTTTATTAATTTGTACAAAAATGTATGTTAGAATTTTGATTGGGATTGCATTTATTCTATAGATCAAATTGAGAGGATTGACATCTTAACAGCATTGAGATGTTAAATTCATGAACATGGTATGTTTCTCCATTTATTCAGGCCTTTTTAAATTTTGATGTTTTGGTGTACAGGTTGTGTACATCTTTGACTAAATTTGTTCCCAAGCATCTTATGTATTTTGATGCTAATGTAAATGCTATTTTAAAAAATTTCATTTTTCAATTGTTTTTTGCTTATATAGAAAATATAAATGATTTTTACATATTAATGTATTCTGGAAACTTGTTATATTAATTATTAAGTCTAATGATAATTTTAACAAATTCTTTAGGATTTTCTAATGTAGATAATTAGATTGTCTACAAGTAAGGATTTACTTCTTTCTTTCCAATTCTTTTGCCTTTAATTTATTTTTCTTGTCTTATTTCATGGCTATAACTTTCAGTACAATATTGAATAGAAGTAGCAAGAGCAGACATTCTTACCTTGTTCCTAATCTTAGGAGAAAAGCATTTGTTATTTCATTCTTAAATATGGTGTTAGCTGTAGGTTTTTTTAGATGCCCTTTATCAAATTGAGAAAGTTCTATTTGTAGTCTGCTGAGAATTTGTATCATTAATGGCTGTTCAATTTTTTTCCAGTTGCTCTTCTGTATTTATTGAAATGATCGTATGATTTTTTTGCCTGTATTGTGCAAATATGGTGAATTACATTAATTGATTTTCAAATACTGAATTAATATTACATTCCTGGGGTAAATTCCATGTCCTTGTTATGATATAGCACCACTTTCATTTCTTTCTGAATTTTTTAAATTTATTTTTATTTCAGCATATTACGGGAGTACAAATGTTTAGGTTACATATATTGCCTTTGTCCCACCGAAATCAGAGCTTCAAGCATGTCTATCCCCCAGACGGTGAGCACCGCACCCATTAGGTGTGAATATCCCAACCCCCCTATTCCCCCACCTACCTGACACTTGATGAATGTTACTACTATATGTGCATGTAAGTGTTGATCAGTTAATACCAATTTGATGGTGATTACGTGTGGTGCTTGTTTTTTCATTCTTGTGATACTTCACTTAGTAGAATGGGCTCCAGCTCTATTCAGGAAAATACAAGAGATGCTAGATCACAGTTGTTTCTTATAGCTGAATAGTACTCCATGGTACACATATACCACATTTTATTAATCCGCTCATGTATTGATGGGCACTTGGGTTGTTT
>CAUYSK010094910.1:0-19167 GCA_963575035.1 Avahi laniger
TCAGCCTAGCTCACAGCAACCTCAAACTCCTGGGCTCAAGCGATCCTCCTGCCTCAGCCTCCCGAGTAGCTGGGACTACAGGCATGCGCCACTATGCCCAGCTAATTTTTTCTATATATTTTTAGTTGTCCAATTGATTTCTTTCCAATTTTAGTGGAGATGGGGTCTTGCTCTTGCTCAGGCTGGTTTCGAACTCCTGACCTCAAACAATCCACCCACCTCAGCCTCCCAGAGAGCTAGGATTACAGGTGTGAGCCACCACGCCTGGCCCTCGCCTATTTTTTGTACACAAAGTATTTTCAGAATTGCTAACCACACTCCTATAGGATGCCCTTTACTAACTGGAGGACAGGGTTTGTGTGCAGTTGTCAAAACACCCATTAGGTGGTTCTCGTCCACACCCTTTCACCGTGACGATCATTCTGTTAGGTTTGTCTGTCTGTATTCCCTGTGGGTCCCCCATCCCAGCTGGCTGTGGAGTGGGGAGACCCACCTCTGCCCTCTGCTCCAGACATGGAGCCAGCCCCAGGGCTCTGGGGTGCGTGGAGCTGCCTGTGCCCTTCGGACTTGAGAAATGCAGGTGTGGCCCATTCCTGGGAGACAGCCCAGGGAGGGTGGATGGGGTGCAGCTTAGGGCCTGCACCCCGATGTGGAGCTCTGTGCCATGGGGTGGGCTGCGGCCTCCCCTGCTTCATGGCCTCTTACTGGAATCGCTTGATCGGGTGCCCTTCCCTCCCCTCCTCTGGAAAGGTCTTGGAGCGGGGGATGAGTGTCCTACCTGTGGCACACAGGGAGGACTCCGAGGACCAGGCACATTCCTGGGGTGGCTGAGGGAGAGGGGGCGCTAGGAGAAAATACACCATTAGAAAAACTCAGCGTAGAATCTCTGCGGCCGCCAGGGGGCCTCGCCAGGCTCGACCCCCAGCAGAGGAATCAGCCCGGCCGAGAGAGGACTCTGATGGAAACCCTGCCAAACACTCAGCAGCTGTCCCTTCTGGGGTGCTGCTGGCCGGATGAGGCACCTGGGAGGGCAGGGCAGCAGCACCAGCTCCCCCGCCCCGGCTCAGAGGGCCCCCACTCACCTCTGTGCAGGCACTGAGTTCTCATCACTCACGGGCTCCCAAGGGCCCTGTTCCCGCTAGCACCGAGAGCTGTGGCCACCCTCCATCCCACCTCTCTGGTGACGTCAGCGGAGGGCCGTGGGCCCGGGGCCTCATGCTTGCTCATGAAGGGCTTCAGAGGGAAAACTACAAACGCAGGGGCTGGGCAGGGCGCAGGGTGCCGGGGCAGAGGAGTCCTTCCTTTGTGTGAGACCCAAGGCCGTCTAGACGGGGCGTCCTCAGGGCATCTGGCCTGGAAGGGGGGCAGCTAGTGTGGGGCCCCGCCCTGTGTCTTGCCAGCCTATTCGTCCCAGGATACCCTCCAGCTGCCCTGTGGGAAGGGACGGAGCACCAGTCCGCACCGATGAAGAGGGCCGAGCGCCAACCACCTCTGTCCCTGTGGGTGCCCGGACCTGCAGTTCACAGTCCGGACCTCGGTTTCCCTTTGTTAGCAGGGCTACAAATGCGGGTCCCTGGGCCCTTCGTCAGGCGCACTCGGCCAGCGTGGGCCGGGCTGGGGTGTGCACGTGGGCGTCTGCAGTTGCCTGTGTGCTCACGTGTGCACACGGAGTGGCCGCTGGAACCCGGACCGTGTGTTTTTAAAGACCCTCAAGCCATGTCTGCACTGAGCCGTTTTCAGACGCGCGGAGCTCCTCCTGCCGCGATGTCCAGGCAGGAGCTATTTCCACAAAACCTGCTCCCAGGAGCTCCCTCCAGGGTCAGGCACTGACGACACACACCCTCGGGGTTGAAGGTTCACGGCTTTTATTGAGGGTCTGCTGGGTGGCTGTGGCCGGAGCTGTCCCCAGGTGTCCTGCCCCAGGGAGCCCAGGTGCCGGCTCAGGGAAGAGGCTGGTCCTCCTGCGTGGAGCGGGGGGTTCCTGGTCCCCAGTGGGTCACAGAAGACGCAGCGCGAAGATCAGGGCGGCCAGCAGGGCCCCCGGCTGGTGGTGGGGGGTGGAGGCCTCTGAGTAGCCGTACTGTGTCCTGCAGGAGCTGCCCAGCTCGTCCAGCGGGATGGGCTCCTCCTCGGGAGCTTGCAGCGTTTCGTTGCTCACCTGGGGACAGACACCTGTGGGGCAGCCTGCCTGCGGGCAGGAGAGGGCAGGGGGGCGTGGGCAGCCCCATCCTCACCTTCTCCACGGCCTCGAAGACACGCAGCAGGTTGTCAGCCAGCGCACCCCTGACCTCTGCCTCCGTCCAGTTCCTCCTGAGCAGCTCCGCGATCAGGTCTGGGTACTTGGAGACGTCTTCCAGTCCCGTAGGGAGCCTGTGTGGAGGCCGGGAGGACCCGGCTCTGCAGACCTGGCCGACCTGGGCCCTCCCAGGGGGCACGTGGAGAGAGGACCCGGCTCTGCAGACATGGCCGACCTGGGCCCTCCCAGGGGGCATGTGGAGAGAGGACCTGGCTCTGCAGACCTGGGCCCTCCCGGGGCACAGGCTGGTGGAGTGGCCTTCAGAGCAGGGCATCCTGGGCCCATCCTCAGACACACTTCCCTCCGCCAGGCCCTTTGGGACGTGGGTGGGGTCACGAGCCTCAAGGTTCATCCCCAAGACAGAAGTCTCACCGCCTTACCTTGTAACGCCATCGAAGTCCCCGCCAAAGCCCACGGCTCCAGCTCCGGCCACCTTCCTGATGTAGTCCAGGTGGTCTGCCCAGGGAGCGGCAGGTGAGGGTCCCAGGCGAGACTGTCCCCAGCTCAGGCACTGCGACCGCTCACCCGCCACCTACCGGCCACTTGGGACAGGTTGGCGTCCTTTGAGCAGGAGACGTAGTCGTTGTAGAAGTTCACCATCACCAGGCTGCCCGTCTGGTTCTGCTCCGCCAGAAGAGGTCAGAGCTGAGAGCGGGGCGGCGAGGGAGGCAGGGCGGACTCCGGCTCCCCCACAGCCCGCGGCCTCACCACCAGCTGCAGCACATCATCCGGCACATTGCGCCGGTTAGCACACAGGCTGTAGGCTGAGGAGTGGCTGAAGATGACTGGGGCCGTGGACAGCTGCAGAGTGGCCTTCATGGTGGCCACAGACACGTGGGCCAGGTCGATCATGACGCCCAGGCGATTCATCTCCCTCACCACACGCTGGGAAGAAGGGATTCGGGGTCCGCTCTCAGCCACCCCAGAGCCCTGGCGTGGGCGGGGGAGGGCTCAATCCCCCAGCTGGACCAGGTGTTGTAAATCAACCCTCAGTGGCTGCAAGTTTGGCAACTGCCCCGGGTTCCCGCTGAACGCCCAGCCTGGGATGACCACCACTGACTCCATTTTACAGGTGGTGAAACTGAGGTCCCAGGTGGGTAGAAACCTTGTCTCAGCCACTCCCTGGCCCTCTGCCTTCTTCCCCCACTCACCTGCCCAAAGAGTGACAGGCCGTGGCTCTGGGCATTGTCGCTTCCACTGTCCACCAGCCAGTTGTCGGCCCTGGGGGGGCGAAAGGCGACTGCTGGAAGGGGCAGAGCGGTGGTCTCGGCCCACCCACATCCACCTGCAGGGAGGCCTGGCCTGGGTCGCAGGAAGAGAGGGAGTTGCCGGGGGCACAGTGTCCCTCACCAGGGCGTGTTGCAGTTGTGGGTGAGCGTCAGGTACCGCATGCCCAGGTGGTAGAGCGCACGCAGGACGCCCAAACTGCTGTCGATGGAGTGGCCGCCCTCCACGCCGATCAGACTGGCCACCCTCCCCTCCTGGAAGGCCTGCCGGATGCCTGTGAGGAGACCCCGGAGCGGAGTCGGGCACCCAGCGTCCAGGAGGTCACAGACAGCCCCTCCTGCGGTGCCAGCTCTCGGCACAGGGGAGGGTGGGGGACTCGGGGCCCCGGGCCAGGACCCCACCTGCACTGGTGGTGACGCACAGGAAGGTCTCGGGGTACATCTCGCACATGCGGTGGATGACGTCCATCTGCTCCAGCGTCCTCCTCACGGCGTCTTTGTCCTGGGTGTCGCAGGGCACGTACGCAGACCAGAACTGGGGGGCCGCAGGGACCAGGAGCTGATGGCGCCAGGCCCCAGGCCCACCCCACGTGCAGGTGGCTCTCTCCCGTCCCCCTGGGAAGCCTCCCTATGGCTGGGTGCCTGTGGCCGCCAGGGAGAGCCCCACCCCAGCCAGGCCCAGGGGCAGAAGGGACGGCCCCGGAGGTGGGGCAGGACGCACCTGGCCGCCCACGAAGCCAGCCCTCAGCTTGGGGATGTTGGTGTGCGTGCCGGTCAGGGTGGACAGGTTGGCCCTCGCGTCCTGCAGCTGGTTGTTGAACATCTTCAGCAGCTGCCAAGGCAGGTCGTTGTGCCTGGGGGGCCCGGCGGTCAGGGCAGTCGCTCGGGGCCTCCGGGCCGCCTCTGCACTTCCCGCTGCTCAGGGGCCAGGACTGAAGCCCAGGCCGCAGGGGCGAGGTATGAGCCGTCACCTGGGCACACTGTGCCCCCCTGGGAGGATGACCAGTGCAGGGCCTGGGGCCACACACCCCTCTCTACTTCTGACGCTTTCCAGTTTAAAGATTAAGTCTGCTCCTTGCAGGGAGGGGCCTGGGCATCAGGTGCAGGATTTTGGGGTACCCAAGCCCCTCTGCTGCCTCTGTCCCTAGGGAAGAGCCCTGCACCCCCTTCCAGTGGGACCCTCCATGCTTCCAGGGGACTGGGCTATGAGGCTCCCCGGAGCTGGTGGGGGAGAAGGAGGAGCAGGGAAGGGGGTTTGGGGGCTGCCGGGGGCTCGCTGGGAAGCAGCGCTGGGCACCCCTGGGCAGCACCTGCCCTGATCTGGTGACCAGCTGTAAGGACAGACGGGGGGTCCTAGGCCTGGCCCCCCACCCTGGGGCTGCCCCGGGAGGATGTCTGCTGGGACTAGGCTATGGCCCCACCCCCACCCCGTTTCCACCCCCAATTCCAGTTCCCTCCTCTGCAACGTGGGGACATCTCTGTACCTTTCACAGAGGGTCAAGTATGAGCAGCATTAGGATTCTATCAAGTGGCATAGACACCGCCTTCACACGGCCCCAAGCCACCCGCCCTCAGCTCTCCAGAGCAGCTCAGCCCAGGCAGCTCCTTAGGGGAAACTGAGGACGCTCTGCCCTTCCTGGTCCCATCATCTGTGCCCTCCCTGGGCTGGTGCCCGCCCCCCAGCAAATGGGCACATGTCTCAGACACTGGTGTGAAAGTCGCTAGCCTCCTAGGACAGAGGTCTGAGAGGGTCTCCTCTCGGCACACTAGGGGAGCCCCTGGCACAACCGTCATCTGTCCTCCGAGGGTTGTGTGATTTGCCTGAGGTGACGGGCCTGGCCGTGCCCAGCCCTTGGCACAGAGCTGGTGCATTTGCCGCACGAATGGGCGGATGAGCCCAGCAGGGACCCGTCAAGGTGGGGCCAGGGCTGGGCAGGGCTCCCAAAGTGGGACTTTACTCCTTTATCTAAGAAATAGATCGAGGGTCTCTGGGGACCCTCTGGCCACCCCCGGAGGTGGCAGAAGCAGCGTTTGGGGCCACTCTCTGCTCCTCTTCCCTCCTCCCTCAGGCCCCTCCACCCTGGCCGGAAACAAGGTGGAGGGTGGGGCCTCAGGTCCAACTGAGAAACCACAGTTCTGGAGCTAATCAGTTCTACCCTCCTCATCTTGTGTGGCCTGGGGCAGTGTCCTCAGCAGGGGTGTGGGATCAGGGTGTCCTACTCAAGGAGCGAGCCCTGGGGCCAGCACCTATGGGAGAGACTGCTGGCTGCCTCAGTTATCCATTTTTCTCCTCTCCCCCCCCCCCCCGCCCCTTTACAAAACACCCTATTTTTGGCAGGACACACAACCATTTAGAATGAAGATACTTCCTTGTCCCTGTACAGCTGGGTGTGGTCATATGATCAAGTCCTGTCCTGTGATATCTTCTAAAAACTGTCATTGACACACAGCGGTTGTTCACCCTTGCTTTGTCCCTTCCTCCTTCCTGCTGCCTGGCATGCAAACATGATGGCTGGAGCTGGTGCAGCCATTTTAAACCATGAGGTGACTGTGGGCACGATGGCCACGCCACCACTCTCCCTGGAATTCTGCGCTGTTGGAGCTACTTATTTGGGTCTTCCACCTGCAAGAGTAGCTAATACTAATTGATCCACTATTATTGGTTTTGATTTTGACTGCCAAGCTACCCTAAGCTTTCTACCTCTTTGGCTAATCCCAGCCTCCAAATCCTAGCCCCATAAGCATTCCTGGCTCTCTGAGCCATTTACCCTTCATGTGGGCCTCTGCACGGCCCCCAGCACCTGAACTCAGATCCCCTCTCTCTGTGCTCAGCTGCCCCAAGTCCCCTTGAAAGAAGGGACAGCTTCCTTGGTCCTCTGGCTCCTACAGTTGGTGACTTCCACCTGTCCTTGCTGGACCCAGACCCTCCCCTGCCAGACCGCTGGGACGCCAGGGTGGGAGCCCAGGGAGATGGCCCCTGAGAGGCAGGGAGGAGCGGATGGGAAGAGGGTGCACATCGGCCCCACGACAGCATTCCTCCCTTTCTGGGGCTGCCTCTGTTCCCTGAGTCTCTTATGTAGTGAGTCATCCGCGCTTCCTACTTCTCTTACAGAGCTCTTTCCCCAACACAGCCCAGAAGCATCTGCGAAGTAGCGATCACTGTGACAGTTATTGAGCACTTACTGTGTGCAGGACACAGCGTGCACCCTTGGAGCCCTCCCGACCCGGTGTGCAGCCCGATGTGCCCGGACCCTAGAAGGGAGACGCGAGCATTTTACACAGAAGGGCTGTTAGGGGACCCTGGGCAGTGGCCAGAGTGTGTGGACATCGGGGCTGAGCCTCCCCAGGGAGGAGTGTGGGGCCAGCTACGGCACAGAGCGCCAGGCATGCAGGACTGTGGGCCAGGGACAGCCTAGAGCCAGGACTTTCTCCCTTGGGCTGGAAGCGGGAGACTCCACGGTGGCCCAGGATGGGAGTGGCTGGGCTTGGGGGGGGAAGGGTCAGATCTGGAGGCTTTGGGAGGTGAAGCTGCCCTGAGACCAGGAGAGAAGCAGGGCAGGGACCCTGGTGGGGAGTCAGGGGGACACAAGCAGCACAGGGAGGGGCCCTGGACACGAGCGGTGTGGGGTCTCCCCCAGGACGGCACAGGCCAACAGGGTGGGGTCAGGCGCTGGGCCAGGCAGGCAGGGGGCCGGCCAGAGCAACACCAACCTGAAGCCTTCTGGGGACACAGCTGAGGCCGGAGAGGCCTGTGGCTGGTGGCAGGTGGCCATGGGCTCAGCCTCGCTGGCCCTTGCTCTGAGCTGGGGAGCCTGGAGCTGGGGCCTCAGCACTGCCCCCCCCACCTACAGACCCTCATCTGCTGAAGCCTCTGGGGGTCCCAAGAGGCCCCACGGAGCAGTGGAGGCCACGTCACAGTCAGAGAAACCAAGCCCTAAGTCAAGGGCACCTGGATTAGGGGCCACTTACCCATCAATGACAGGCGTGTCCTGCATGATCCTCTCCGCCTCGTCTCTGAACACGTCTGCAGCGCAGACAGCCACGAGGGGCCAGAGCCACCAGCCGGCACACATGACGAGGTCCCTGGGATCTGCTCTGGTGGCTGCTCTGGCACGTCCCTTCTGGCCTGGCCGCCCGTGCGGAAGGAGCTCGGGGCTGTGAGGGATGGCTCTGCCTGCAGAAGAGAGGGCAGAGGCCTTCGGTGGAGGAACCCGTCCATTTATAGCTCCCAGGTTCAATGAGTAACCAGCACGTCCCCGGGACGTGAGGGCGTTGCTGTCGGGGCGAGGTGGAGGCGTAGTAAGAGGCTGGGATCCCAGACCCAGCGGGGTCAGAGCCCAGATGAAAAGACAACGGGCTTAGAAAAGGACTGGCACAGGCTAAGTGGTTAATGAATGTCAGCCTCCTTGCTGACGTTCTTTGAGGTTCTTCTCCACCTAAGGAAAAAAACGGAGGCAAACTTAACATAAGAAGAGAGTTCATTTGGGTCGAGCTGGAGCACTGCAGCCTGCTAGCGCAGATTCCAGAGGCCCAGAATATGTGCTCCATTAGCCGCAGTTACAAGTAGATTTTTAAAGAAAAGAGGCAGTTCCTTTACTGAGAATCTACACTAAAATAACATAAGCTATTGATTGCTATTCATTGTTCTTTGTATCACAAATTGCGGGAAGATAAAGGATGAGGCTAGTCAGGAAATACTGGGTAGGAAAGAAAGAACAAAACCGCTTTAAGTGGCTGCCTGCGGGCACGGGTTAGGGTTAGGGTTAGGCAGGGTCATGGCTGACGTCCCTGCTCCTGTGTCTCTGGGCCTGATGTTGGGTCCCCCACTGAGCCCAGACTGCTCCGAGCTGTTACCACCACCCCCTCGGGACCTGGGCGTTTGTCTGAGATCTGAAAAGAGAATTTAAACAATCATTCCAATATTGCATTCTCATAATGCACCTCTTTGCACGTAAAAATGACTTTGCATTCCTCACTGTGGAGGATGAAATGACACTTTTCAGGAAGATGGGGCACGGCCGGCAGCCCTCCAGCGAATGGGACCACACTCTGGCGGCAGAGCTCCGGCCGAGCAGTTGGACTTTGGGGCTTGGGCTCAGGAAGCATTTCCTTAGAACTGGGGCCTTTCTCAGCCACGGTAGGGTACACTAAAGTCACTTGCGGGGCTTCCGAGAACCCAATGTCCGGGCCCCAACCAGTGACTCCCAAGCCCAGGGCTGGGCCAGGCACCCAGGGCTCCAGTGGGCAGTGGGCTGAGAAAGGGGCCCAATCCAGGCCTGCTGGGAGGGGCTGCAGGGAAGGCTGGCGTCTCCGCCCACCGTCTGTTCTCAGGGACTGCTGGTAAGGAAGGACCCTCCCAGCCACACCCGCTGCCTGGGCTCATGCCACCTCTGCCACGACGCCATTGGACCTCACGTGGACCTGTTCACAGACAGGTGTCACAGGGCTGGGCCAGGGTCCTGCAGCCCCTGCCACCGCCAAGGACAGAGGCCAGCTCCTGTCCCTCCTCCTGCCTCCGAGAAGGGAGGTCACGTTCCAGCCTTGGCTCTGCCACTAGTCGCCAGGCCTCCGCCCCTCCCCACGGGGCATCCACGTACCAGGCTCCAAATGACCTGCCTGCAGGGTCTGACTCACCACCTCCCCAGCAGGAAACACCTCCCTTGAAGGAGAAGGAACCCAGAGTCTGCGCCGCCCACTTTGGTCCACAGCCCCTAAGACCAGCCGGGGACTTGCAGCACGGCGGGTTTCAGGGTTTTGAGGCTGTTCCTTGTGGGTAGGGGTTCGGGTGTGCACACAGTGGCGGCTGAGCCCCCGCACCAGGGCTCCTCGCCACACTGGCTTTCCTTTTATTACAATAGTTTACTTACTACGGATCTATTTATTTTCAACTTTTGTTCTTGTCCTTTTTGCTTCAGGGATTTTGTTGGTTCTTAGCATATAACTGCATTTTTTTAAAAAATTAAAAAAATTTTTTTTGGAGACAGAGTCTCACTCTGTCACCCCAGGTAGAGTGCAGTGGCATCATCGTAGCTCACTACAACCTCAAACTCCCGGCCTCAGGGATCCTCCTGCCTCAGCCTCCCAAAGTGCTGACATTACAGGTGTGAGCCACTGCACCCGGCCTATTTAATAGTTTTATGGGTTGTTCATCATGGCTTTCTTTTTGCATGAATTTGAGTTTTTAAAAACATATCACATTAAAACACTATTTATCAGCCAGCTGAGGCAAGAGGATCACCAGAGGCCAGAAGCTGGAGGTTCCGGTGAGCTGCAATCACACACCCACGCAGCCCAGCGGGGTGACAGAGTAAGATCCTGTCTCCAAAAGAAAAAAATTATATATATATATATGTGAGTGTGTATATATTATTTACTGTGGTAACCGAGGTTTTTGACAGCGTCATCCTTTGAAATTGTCACGTGGGGCGAGTGCCTTGGTGTTGTCTCCGGTCTTCAATCTCTGTTTCTTACGCTAGTCCTTGAGGCACGAGCCTCATGGACAGCCCGGGGCTCGAGGGCAGGCTCCACTTGCGCGTGTGATTCTGACTTGGCTCATCGAGAGGTGGGGGGACAGGTGATTTGTGACAAGGGACAGAGGACATTTCCCCTGGCGAGTGACTTTGGCTTTCTTGTCTGTAACATGGGTGAGCAGCCCTAACCTCAGGGCTGCTGTGAGGCTGTGACTTACCCACATCAGCCTCGGGGCCTCTCTCGGGACCGTCCCCCACTCTGTGCCCCCGGGCCGTTCCCGTGCAGTGAAGAGATGCCTCTGTGCCCACCTCACATCCTCCCCGTCCCACCCGGGCCGCGCAGAGCTGGTGGCATCTCCTCCCGCCAGCTCCTGTGGGTGGTCCCCCCCAGCGGGCCAGGAGCCAGTGACACAGGCCCTTCCCAGCTGGTCCCGGCAGCTGCAGCGGGACGGCCCCAGCCCACAGTGGAGACCACCCTGGTGACACCAGCCCTGCCTGCCCTGCGGCCTCCGAGGTCACCTCCCAGGGGAGCCATCTGCACCCAGTCCTGCCTCAGTCTGTGCTTTCAGGGAAGCCACTCAATCGTTCCCCTACATTTCTTCACTTTTTTTTAAAGACAGAGAACACCATTAATTGGAAAATCAGCCCCACTTGCCATAAACGGAAGAAACGCCGTGGAATAAACACAAACAGTGACATTACGTCCCGGCCAGAGGCGCAGGCAGGCCGCCCAGGAAGAGTCGCAGGGCACGGCTGACGCTGCCCAGCTGGCCGGCAGAACCTGCTCGCAGAGCCGTGCAGCCGGGTCGCCCCCGCCAGGCTTGGAGGCCCCTGGACCACCAATCAGCCTTGGGGCGCGAGAGACACCCCCCGGCAGCACCGAGGTCCTGAGGCCCTCACCCCACGTCCCTGCCATGCTCTGGAGCATGCACAAGCACAGGAGATATGCACAGTCCCGTCTGAGCCCCGAGCACACAGTAAAAACATGCAGACACGCTGCACACAGGTACGCATGGTTATACACACATGTGCAAGCATGTGCGTGTTCAGATACCCCACAATCCCATAAACACTATTCACAGCAGACCTGTGCAGACACCATCCATGTTCACAGCTAGATATCACGCTTCCGCACACGTACACACACACACACACACACAGACCAACCCACATCCCACACACAGGCACACACACAGGTCAGACAGACAGGAACACTCGAGACACCTTCCAAACCCGCATGGGCAGATGTGTGCACGCACCAACACACACATGCAACTGTACAAATACCTGGACACGTGCACACAGGTGCACAGGACACGGGCCCACACGCCCTGCCGCACCTGCTCTTGGCAGCTGCAGGCAGCCTTGTCGTCATGCCCGTGTGGCAGCCTCGCCCGCTCAAGTTTCTGGAGCCCCCCACCCCCGCTTACGACCACCCGTGGGGTCTGGGACCCAGGGCCCCAGTCAGTGTCGAGGAGCAGACACGCCCTGGGGACCCCAGCCCACCGCCCCTCTCCTGGGACGACCTGGGGCCTCTCCCCACCTGGCTGAAGTCTGCACAGTGGGGGGTGGCAGGGGCGCCCGTCCTCAGCTCCTCCGGCCCTCCAGGCCCAGCAGCACCAGCCCTGCCTCTGCCAGCCGTGCTCCCTGCCCACGAGGGTGACCCTCTGCCCACGCCCGGCCTCCCCGTCCCTCCTCATCCAGCCATGCCCCCGCAGCCTGTCCTCTTCCTCACCGTGGGACGCAGCTTGGCCTGGCCCCACCCTCTGGACACCGACACCCCAGAGGCAACCCTCGCCCCTGGGCTGGAGCTGACGTCCCATCCCCTGAGAGTCCTGGTGGTACTCAGCGGGCATACAGTAGGTGCCCACTAACCGAGGTTCTCCCGCTCTGGAGATGTTTCCCGGTGGTGGGATCACGGCAGTCGGGGAGGAGGCGCCTTCCACACCTCCATACAGCCCTGCGCTTGCCGTGCTCCCCGACCAGCACCGGCGCCCGGGACTCACCATGAGCAGGTTCAGGCCCGCCAGCGGGACCTGGCTGTCCCTGGGTCCCCCCACCGCCCAGGTCGCAAACCCTGGGGTTTGTTTCTGTGTCTCTCAAGTTCAGTGTCTCGGCCCAGCTCTCTAGCTACGAAAAAGCACTTCTTTGAAGGGAAAATTGTCGGAGGGGCCTTCTCAACGCACGAGGCGCTAATGCCTCACACATGTCAGCTGGCTCTCGTTTCCGAAGACACGCACGCCCACACGGCTGCGCCCACCCAGCTGCCCCACGCTCCCGGCGCCCCTCTCCAGGGCAGGCCGAGGGGTGTCGGCGATGGGCGTGGGGTCTCCCCAGCAGTTTGGGGGTCTCTGTTTCAGGCAGGCGGGTGGCATCAGTGCAGCATTCGGTCAGGACGTGGGAGGAGGGGCTGGACCTGGGCTCCTGGAAGATTCCAGGGTGGCAGGGAATCCGGCCCACATGTTTTCTCTCCGCCACTGGTCCCTGGCTGTTCCCTGGGGCGGGAGAGACCCGGGCCCACTGTTGGGACGCCCTCTCCCCAGTCTCTCAATTGTGGGGGGCTGAGCTCCCCACACTCCTAGCTACCGAGGATCAAAAGCGATCTCGGATCGGAATGTTCTCTGGCAGAACCACAGGACTTTCGAAATTGGGAGGGTCTGGGTGCGGAGGGGCTGGGCGAGAGACCGGGCTTCACCCAAGTGGCTTCCAAATGCTGAGTTGGAGTGGGGGGGCTGTCTCTGCGGGTTCCGCTGGAAGGCAGGGTGGGAGGGCTCCTGCCAGGCCGGTCACAGAGCCTGTGGCGTCGGAGGTCCCCACGCAGCCCGGGGCGAAGGGTGCGGGGTAGAAGACAGGGACCCTCCTCACCTCGGAGTCCGAGGGGCTCAGTGGAGGCGGGTGGCAGCCGCAGGACGGACCCAGCACACCCTGCTCTGCTCTGGGTGAGCAACTCGCTTAACCCGCCCCCATGCACGGGCGCCGGGTCGGCCCACCGTGCAAACAAAGCAGCACGAGACCTGAGAACCTGGCAGAAACCCCACTCTCATGGGTGCACGTTGTCCTTCCCTGGGCCTGGGGACAGCTGCGTGAGGGCCCCTGGCCGGGAGGAGGTGAGGAGGGCTCAGGGCCGCCTGCCCACATGTCCCCTGGACTGTGGGATGGAGAGATTGGGGCCCCTCAGACTTGAAGGAATCGCCCCAGGACTCCTACGAGCTATGTTTGGGGGCCTTAGTGTCCCATCTGAGAAATGGGCCTGAGGCTGGGGGACACTCAGGAGCCAGACCAGGGTCGTGGGGCCAGTTGGGGGTCAGTCCCCCTCGAGACTGCGCATTCTCAGACCCACACCCCTGGGCACGCGCCAGACAGGCCAGTCGCAGCCACCCCACGGCCCGCAGGCTACGGCAGCTGCCATCCCCTGGTGGCTGCTCCCAGATTGCCGGGGACCTTGTGCTCCTGCGGGGCGGGGCCCTGGGGCCCGTGCACCCCAGAAGCAACTTCTCGTCCACTGTGGTCCGTAGGCCCTGAGGACCTGGGGGGCCCCTCACAGTCCTTCACTCTAATCACACCCTGCCCACCCCGTCATCCTGTCCCCCTGCCCTGTAAACCGAGGCACAGAGTACGCATGCCCGGTCCGCACAGCTCATAGGAGGTGGAGTTGGGGTTCTCACGCAGGATGGGGGATCCAGAGTCATGCTGAGACCAGGGTCATTGTTCTCACGGAAACGCCCAGACCCTCCCCACCTGCTGTCCCCAGCAGGGGCCAGGAGCCCTGGTCTGGGCCTCTGAGCCCACCCTCCGCCCCACAGGACAGGGGCCCGGACGCTGCTGCGGTTTCTGGGGGGCACTGCAGCCAGAGCCCACCTGACGCCACGGGCGGGCAGAGGGACCCGCTTCGCTCTGCAGCCTCTCGGTCAACCCCGGCCCAGGATTCAACTGGGGTTCCTCAGGGAGGGCTGCACTCGCGTGCACAAGGAGGCGAGGTCCAAAGGGAGGCGGTCGGGGCCGGGTCAGAGGCCGGCCAGCCTCACCCGCCAGGTCTCAGGTGGAGTTCGGCTTTATACCGGCAAGAACATCACTTTATTGTATGAAAGTAACACGGCGCCAGGTGGCCTCAGCAGTCTCTGCACCGCCTCCCCCACCCCACCCCACACCTTCCCCCCGGGTGCCTATCCGACTGCACTGCGCCTGAGGCTTTCTTCTAGAACGTTTTGTGATAAGCCTGAGTTCCTCCACACCACCCGCCCCCTTCGCACACGCAAGCCCTTCCGGGCGTCCATTGTTGCGTCCCTCCCCAGGGCTGCGAATTACACAGAAAAGAGATTGAGCAAAAGAAAAGTAACACGGGTTCCTTGTAAGACAATTTGTAAAACATCATTTAACTCCTAAGATCACGTCTGAGACAGCAGTTGTCGAGGGTAACCCAAGGAGGGCGGAACCCGGCTGTTACTCTGGGTACTTTTAAACTATGTTGAAGTTGGGTCCTGTCTGAGCAGACAGACGCCTGCGGCAGTGCCTGAGACCCGCAGGAGCTCGTGGACCCTCCCGCGACCAGCTGGCGGGCTGGGCGTGGCTTCAGGACCGTCACTCAGCCGCGACCCAGACAGATGCCTCATCTAGAACATCTTGCTTCCCGGTTAACGGGAGGAGGTGGAGGAGATGTCTCTGCCTTAGACTCCAAGAACATGCCCTGAACGTCTCTTGACGCTATTTCTCCAGCTACTGTGGCGACACGATCGCCTCCGAGAGTCAAAACAGCCCTTGTTCTCCCGGGAAAACGGGCATTCGCAGGGGGCTGCTTTGGTTTTCATTCATTCACTCATTCATTCATTCATTCAACAAATCCTTCCCACCCAGTGGGGACACAGCAGGGCCGGGCAGGGCCCCTGTCATCAGCCGGGCTGGAAGGCAGTGAGCAGAAAATTCCAGAACAGGGGGTAAGTACCAGGGCCTGGGCCCTCACCAGCCTCCAGGAAATCTTCCCGGAGGAAGGGACAAGTTATCTGAAGCCCGGGAAGGGCAAGTCAGGGGGAAAAAACACTGTAGACAGAGAGGACAGGCAGAGGTGTGGGCGGGGGGCGGGACGGGCTGGACCTTGTCCAGAGGACGATTCAAAGACAGGAGCCTCAGTTTCCCACCTGCGAACAGCGGGTCTGACAACAACTCTCACACCTTCTAGAATTCATGGGTAACCCACCATCCCCGCACATCCTGCACCTCTGCTTCCAGATGTCTCCCAGCTGTGCACCCTCCAGAGGGCCCCACTGGCCCGGCCCCTTCACTCACCCTGGCCTCTGCGATGCCGCCAGTCCCCAGCCAGGCCCTCCCGGGCAGGGAGCTCCCCTCACCCACACGCGCTGTGCCGGCCCCTCCCCGACACCTGCCTCTCCTCCCAGGCCTCTCCCCAGGAAGGTGAAAATGCCCCGTTTCCGCTACCGCGTGTGGGGGAGGGGAGGGTGGAGGAGGAGGGGATGGGTCAGAGAGAAGGGGTGAGGGGTGGAAGAGAGGAGGAGGGAGCTCTGTCCCGGAAGTTTCCTCTCTTCTCTCAGCCCAGACTCCAGTCTGCTTCCCAGACTAGAAAGTTCTTTCACTGGCTTCCTCGTTTCCTGCAGGTGCTGGAGATGGCCTAGCCGTGTGGACGTGCTCACCCTCCTGGGGCCGGGGCCGGGCACTGCCTTGTGGTCCAGCTCTGCGTCGACAGATCTTAGAGACCGCGCCACGTGAGCACGTGTAAGCCTCCTGCTCCTTCGTATCATACGTTTTAATGGTGAAATAGGACACGTGTATGTACGACGTGTATGTACTGTACATCCACACAGATGTTCGCAACAGCAATATTTACTATAGCCCAAGAGTGGACACAGCCAGACGTCCGATGGATGGATGGATAAACGAGACGTGTGCGTCCACACGGTGGAATGTCACTCGGCCGAGGAAGGGCGTGAAGTGCAGACACATGCAACACGGCTGGACTTTGAAAACATTTTTCTAGGTGAAAGAAGCCAGGTAGCTGGGCGTGGCGGTGCACACCCGTCGTCCCAGCCGCTCGGGAGGCCGAGGCAGGAGGATCGCTGGAGCCCAGGAGGTCGAGTGAGCCGTGATGGTGCCACCGCGCTCCAGCCCGGGAAACAGGGGAGGTCCCCATCTCCTAAGAAAACGTGTGTGTGTGTAAGCCCTGATCCCCAGTGTGGTGACATCCAGAAGTGGAGCCTTTGGGAGGTCATCAGGCCGTGAGGGCAGAGCCCCCTCGCAGGATTCATGTCCTTGTAAGAACAGACGCAGAGCGATTCTCTCTCTCTCTGGGCCCTGTGCGGGCAGAGAGGAAGGTGGCTGTCTGTACTCCGGGAGGTGGGCTCTCACCAGACACCTCCATCGAGGGTGTCGCAGCCTTGGAACCGAGACAAGCCAACGTCTGTCACTTAGGCCACCCGGTCTGTGGCACTTGTAGTAGCAGCCCCAGCTGAGTAGACAGTCACAAAGGCCATGCGGCTTCTGCATGATCGGCTAACACGCTGGTTTGTGGGCCCTGGGCTGCCGTGTTGTGAGGAAGCCCGGGCCGAAGGGAGAGGCCGTCCCTGGGCACCCGGTTTCCAGCGCCAGCCACCGAGTCGCCCTCGCCAGCCGTCTTCCCAGCGGAGCCCCCCTTGCCCCGACACACAGTCTGGGGCGCAAAACACGGACGTGGGAAGCTGCGGCGTTTGGGGTAACTTCTTAGCAGCAGCGTTGACAGGAACGGGCCGCCCCCACTCGTGGCTCTGATGAGGTTCCCTTGGGGACTCGCGTGCACCCGTCTGAGGGTGGCACCTGTTCCGCCAAGCTCCTGGGACAGCGCAGGAAAACCGCCCCAATCGGAGGGAACCGAGAGACCAAAGCGTGACGCAGACAAGACCAGCGCGATGAGCTGGGTGAGTTTATCAGCGGGCACTCACTGGGGCGGTGGCTGGGCGGCTGGGAGTTTCTTCCACAGGAGCCTCTCGCCTGCAAAATCCGCATCTGCGCACCCCGTGGCGTTGTCTGGGATCTCTTCCCAGTGAGCGATGCGTTTTCACCTTGTATCTTTGCCGTTCACGTGAAGCGCGTCACACAGGGGCGGCACCCGCATCTCACCCTGGTCGCGTTACCAACATCGTGGTGTGTCCCTGGGCGGGGAGTCGGGACGACGGTTAGCTGGCGGGCACCGTGGGACGGAGGGCAGGGCCGAAGCAGTCCCGTTCGAGCCGGCCGTTTCCGGGCACTTTTCCTAGGCCCGGCAGTTACCTGGGTGCCTGTGTGGTCCACTTCGTCACGGCCCCGCCGAGCGTGCCAGGCCGGCACGTGCTCTGTGGGGTGACAGGAACCTGCCCCCCAGTGCCACGGGTCTGCCACCTCCAGCTTCCGCAGACACCGTCCCGCCACGCCGCACCGCCGTGTGCTCCAAACGCAGGCAGCAGGACTCGCTCTCACGTCCCCCTGAACGGCATTTGGGGTGCGTCGTCTCAGCGCTTGCTGCCCGAGAGAATGCTTGCGCCGGCACACCTGCGGGCCGGGCTCTGTCCTTGGCGTTGGCTGGACAGACAGTAGATTCTTTCGGCAGCCTGGAGATTTCTCAGGCAGGCAGTTGGACGGGGCTGGGGTTGTCCCAGGGCCGTGGCCTTGAGCTGTGAGAAACATGTTTGTTCAAGTCTTGATAGGTTGGGACAGGGTCGAATGGCTCAGAGAAGCCTCTGGCTAGAGTTGGGTCAAAGAGAGAATGTTCATTAGTTCATCTGAATACAAGGCAGCTGTTTGTTCTGTCACCTTTTGTTTATTGATTTTATTTACTTATGTATTTATGAGGCAGCGTCTCCCTCTACTACCCCGGCTAGAGTGCCCTGGCCTAATCCCAGCTCACTGCAGCCTCTGACTCCTGGGCTCAAGCGATCCTCCTGCCTCAGCCTCCCGAGTAGATGGGACTACAGGCATGCGCCACCATGCCCAGCTCATTTTCTATTTTTTGTACAGACAGGGTTTTGCCATGTTGCTCAGGCTGGTCTCGAACTCCTGGCCTCAAGTAACCCTCCCGTCTCAGCCTCCCACAGTGCTGGGATTACAGGTGTGAGCCACCGCACCTGGCCCACCTTTTGTTTTATTTTTATTTTGCTTTATTTTTTATCCAAAACTCTTGTGTGCCACCTTTTGTTTATTAAGGATCCGCGGAACCATCTGTTGAGATGTGGTAGCAGGGAGTTTTGGCGGGACAGTGTGTGCCATCAGGCCGCTCTTTGGAAACAAAAGGAAAAACACACGATGGTTGAGCAGGTTCTAAGCACGGCTTCCGGGCCAGGCGCGGTGGCTCACGTCTGTAATCCCAGCCCTCTGGGAAACCGCGGCGGGAAGATCGATGGAGCTCAGGGGTTCGACACCAGCCTGAGCACAGTGACACTTTGTCTGTACAAAACAGAAAAACAAAAAATAAAAAAGATACACAAAACAACAGAACCCAGCTACCCGGGAGGCTGAGGCAAGAGGATCCCTCCCAGCCCAGAAGTGGGAGCTTGCCGGTGAGCTGGTCACATCGCTGCACTCTCCCGAGGGACATCGAGTGACACTCCGTCTCAACAAAGAAAAAACAAGGACTAAAAAATAAAAAAGCAAACCCAGCCCCTGAGTCCAAAGGGCGGCTGATTGGGATGATTTCTAGACTTTGAGCTCTGCGTATTCTCAGATGGTGGGTTGAGCCTGCGGAGCAATCTGGTGAACCTGCCTCTGTGTGTAGCTGCGAGAAGAGACTTATCATGAGGAAGGGGCTCCCTTGATTGTAGAGGCTGAGAAGTCCCCCAGTCGGCTGTCTGCATGCCGAAGACGCAGAGCAGCCAGCGGTGTGATTCCGGACCAAGTACAGAGGTCTGAGGACCAGAGGAGCCGCCGGTGTATCCAAGTTCAAGGGCAGAAGAAGGGTGAGGTCCCAGCTCCGGCGGGCGGAAGCAAAAAGGGCAAACTCGCCGGGCGCGGTGGCTCACGCCTGTAATCCTAGCACTCTGGGAGGCCGAGGTGGGCGGATCGTTCTGAGCTCAGGAGTTCGAGACCAGCCTGAGCAAGAGCGAGACCCCATCTCTACTAAAAATAGAAAGAAATCAGCCAGACAACTAAAAATAGAAAAAATTAGCTTGGCATGGTGGCACATGCCTGTAGTCCCAGCTACTTGGGAGGCTGAGACAGTAGG
>CAUYSK010094917.1:0-21053 GCA_963575035.1 Avahi laniger
TTTTTTTCTATATATTTTTAGCTGTCCGATTAATTTCTTTCTATTTTTAGTAGAGACGGGGTCTCGCTCTTGCTCAGGCTGGTTTCGAACTCCTGAGCTCAAACAATCCGCCCGCCTCGGCCTCCCAGAGTGCTAGGATTACAGGCCTGAGCCACCGCGCCCGGCCTGTCTTCTCTCTTTTGTCTGTGTGTTTCTTAGGTGTTTCAGGTCATAAGGTAGCTAGCAACAGAAGTTGTCCCCTAGCCTCCCTCTTTATCCATTTTCCCACATCCTCCTATGCTCCTTGAACCCTGCTATTGCCAAAAAATGCCGTCTTTAGTTCTGCAGGAGCCAATGTGGGAAGCCGTTGAGTACACATCCTTGGATTCAAACACACTGGGGTCCAGATCTCAGCTCTGTCAGTTCCTCGCGGAAGCTTGGCCAAATTATTTCATCAACTTGAGCCTTAGTTTCTTTATTTGAAAAAGAGAGAAAACAATGCCTTGCTGTAGGGTTGTTGTGAAGATTGAACGAGGTGATGCGCAGAAAGTGACTAGCACCACGTAAGGGGATCCGTAATGGAACTCAATCACTGCATGACCAAATGATTCGTTTCTAAAATTGCTTCAAGTTTTCTTCATTGTCCGCTCCAGCTCTGTTCCTGGGGACAATCCCACCATTGCTCTTGAGCTCCTGGAAAGGGGGTAACGACCATCCCCGGTTTCTTGCACCAACAGAGGGGAGCAGTCATGTGGAGAACTTCCATAGTACATACTGGAAACATCGTGGACATTTGGCTGCACGAAGCATTATAACGATCTTTTCGTTGCGGCAGATTGACTTTGCTAATTAGGTTGGGTTTGAGCCAATGTTAAATACAGTTTGCATGTACAGAATGCAAACCAACTGGCAGAAACAGGGGCTCACAAACATTCCACGTATCAGGACAAGCCAGCCTGTGATTAAAACTTTGTTTCAGATAATCCTTGCGCTCTCTCCTGGCCTCCGTTTTTATGAGCTCTTTAAATATTAAAGATATTAACCCTTCATCATATTTGCTGCAAATATACTCTACCCAAATGTTTTCACTTCAGGAATTTAAATGTCTTTAAATTCAAATCTGTTTTGAACAGAATTTTAAAATTTATACATAATTAAGCTATGGATCTTTTCTGTTGTAATTTTTTCTACTGTGTTTAGGCCTAGGAAAACCCCATCCCGTGATTGAGTAGACATCACTTCTATTTTCTTCCAGTTTTCAATATTTCATTTCAATTCTAACTAGAATTTCTTTCTTTTCTTTCTTTCCCTTCCTTCCTTCCTCCTTTCTTCTTCCTTTCTTCCTTCCTTCCTTCCTTCCTTCCTTCCTTCCTTCCTTCCTTCCTTCCCTTCCTTTCTTTCTTTCTTTCTTTCTTTCCCTTCCTTCCTTCCTCCTTTCTTCTTCCTTCCTTCCTTCCTTCCTTCCTTCCTTCCTTCCCTTCCTTTCTTTCTTTCTTTCTTTCTTTCTTTCTTTCTTTCTTTCTTTCTTTCTTTCTTTCTTTCTTTCTTTCTTTCTTTCTTTCTCTTTCTCTCTCTCTTTCTCTCTCTTTCTTTCTTTTCTTTCTCTGGAGAGAGTGTCTTGCCCTATTCCCAGGCTGGAGTGTGGTTGTGCAATCACAGCTCACTGCAGCCCTGAATGCCTGGGCTTGAGTGATCCCCCCACCTCAGCCTCCTGAGTAGCTGAGACTACAGGCATGTATCACCACATCCAGCTAATTGCTAAAATTCTTTTGTAGAGATAGGGAGGAGTCTCGCTGTGTTGCCCAGGCTGATCTCAAACTCCTGGCCTCAAGCAATCCTCCTGCCTCAGCCTCCCAAAGTGCTGGGATTACAGGTGTGAGTCACTGCACCTGGCCATTATTTTAATTTTAACATGTGGTGTAAGGTGTAACGGTGTTGGTGTTTGAGATAATTAATGTTGGCTGCCACAACAGTGGCAAACCCCCAAATCTCAGTGCCTCAACACAACACAGCCTTAGGTCTCATCTCGAACCCAGTGATGGCTGCGTGGCATCCTTCAGGCCATGGTGTCCCTCCAGGGACCAGGGCTGCTTCTGCCTGCGACTCCACCACCTCAATGTCTTTTGCTTCCAGTTGGGGGATCCCATAGAATATTTGGTAAGCATTAACTATCTCTGTCTCAAGACCTAACTACGTAACTGGATTTTTCAAATAACTAATAACTACATGACCTGGAGCCATTCGCTGATCACATATTAAGTTGTTATATGTGCGCTATGGTCTGACTGTTTATCTCGTTCTATCAGGCCCTGCACTTGGTTTTTTCTCCCCCCAAACTAGCTTCACAATGTCTTAACATCTTCTAAGGTGAGCTCTTTTCTCATTGTTTTCTTTTTTGGAAGTTTTCTTGGTAGTCACAAAATAGACCATATTACATATTATATGTGCTCTATTAGCTCTCTTAGTATATGAGCTCAATTATCACCTCAGGGACTGCACCCACCTCCCAGAGACTCAACTAGCAGCTCAGGTAGAGGATGTCCAAGTCCCTGTCTCTGTCTTCTACCCCTTTCTCAAACTCCAGGCCCACACTTCCAGGTGCCGGAAATATTTGGAAATTTGACTGACACCTCTGGTGGGAGCTCGATCATGCAGCAGCTGATTTTTTTTTTTTTTTTTAAGTCAAAGGTAGAGGTAAGTCAGGAGAAGGAAAAGAGCTGATGCTTGAAAATATTCCCCCATTTCCATTCAAAACCTAGAGAAAAAACAAGCAAGGAGTGAGAATTCTGTGGTCCCCTTACTCAGGAGGGCCTACATCATTTGGGAAACCTTGAACAAGTCATTTCAGCTCCTCATGAGTCTATTTTCTCCTCCCTGTGGTTGGGTTGAGGGGCAGGTAGAGAAAAAGAGTCCCAAGGCACTAGCTCAGAGGTTGTCCCCAGCTGCTGGTGGAGGACTTGAAGAAGATTTGGGTGCCTTTGCACAATCAGCAATGGAGGACAAATGTCACCAAAACAAGAATAATAATAATTGCTCCCATTTTGAGCACCTAGTATGGGCTGGTCATTTTTGAACATTAACTCATTAGACTCTCACAACTACTCTGCCAGCTAAGCAGTCACCTCTAGTGTACAGACGAGGAAGCTCAGGTTCAGAAATGTCAAGTAACTCACCCAAGGCCACAGAGCTAGTGAGAAGCAGAGCCAGAATTGAAACCTGGGTCACTCGGCTCCAAAGCCTGTGCACACCTGCCCCGCTGTGCCGTATCTGCCATTTTCCCAAATAGCAGGGAGACCTGGAATGTTTGAAAGCTTATGAACAGAGCTAAAAATTGTTTTGAATGTCTGTTGCAGTTGTGTGGGAGGGATGATGGCCCATGTCAGTTGTGGAGTGGAGAAGATTTGAAATACTCTCCCTACAGCATGCTAAAGAGAAGGAATGTCGGTGGTAAACTGGACACCAATTGGCCAGAAAAACCCAAACTGAGTTTCCAGGCACTGGACAATTGCTTATATTTGTTCTTTGCTTCAACAGATAGACCAGCTATTAAGGCAGAGAGCCATCTTTTCTAATATGCAACACAAAGGAACTGGCTACAAAATTTAAATGAGCCTCGAACTGAACTTGGGCTAGGATGGCACTGAAGTGTTGACCAGAGCAGAGGCCAGTTGGCCTTCTACGCTACTGAAGGCCAAAGAAGCAGCAAAAAGGTTTTGTCTGTGTCAAAAGAAATTAATCTGTGTTCTGAGGAGACCCCTCTTTCATGGCATTCAACCTTCACAGTATCAGACTTTTACATACAGAAAAGCAGTCACCTTCATTGGCCCGTGATGGTCATGACACTAGATGACCATGCTCAATTAGCCTAAAGACTCTGGGTGATTCTGACCAGTTTGGATTAGGAAGCAGGAAGAACCTTTACTGGTAGGACATATTGCAAGACAAATGTTTGGGGGATAGTGTGGAATGTGTCTAGGTCGGGCCAGGCAACTTTTGATGCCCGTCGCTATTAACTTAAGTCACTCACATATAAGGGAGCGTCTCAGACAAGGGAAAAACTCTACCATATTTAGGATTTACTGAGCACATGACTATTTCCTCAGTGTTTAGGGCACAAGAAACCATTATGCATTTTTGCCTAGAGTGCATGTTCCCTTAATGATTACATCTATGTGTATTTTGGGAGAACTTCTGTCTTCTGGTTCTTATTCATTTACACTTTACACTTCAAAAGATTGTTTTGTAAGAGCTACTCAATGCTCAAGAAGTCTCATGAGTTTTTCTTCTAAATGAGCCAGCAACTTTCCAAGAATCAGGAAGCTGCAAGTTGCCAAGAATAAATAAATGAACTCCAGAAGGTTCAAGTTTGGTTTTAAAACTCTGTAAGGTTTTAAGTAGGTTCTATATCTGGCTTAACTCCATGTCCCCATCTAAAACATAAACCACAGGAGGGAATACTATTCCTGGCATGTGACTTTTTCCCAAGCATTGCATTTAATAGTCATTTCACTTTATGATTAATTCGAAAAGTCCTAGCAAAATAGTCCTAATGCAATGACATAAGCAGAAACAGAGGCATGGTGAAGTAACTCTTGCCTAAAAGTTAGGCCGCCTCTGGCTTGGTTCTGCTACAGAATTTGCTGGATGAGGTAAATCCTGTCTCTCTGTGCCTCAGTTCATCTATGAAATGAAGAAACAATACTTTACGGTGTCTAAAATTCTATAATAAAAATTCCAAATGACCCTTATCTAATCCATGGAGGTAAGTAGTCTAGGGTTTCAGTATTGTTGATCAAGATTAGAATTAGTTGCTCAGGTCCAACTATGAAGTTTTTTTTATTTTATTTTTACAAAAGTAAAAATAGGCTGGTGGGAGACATGTCAGAAGAAAGTATGTGTGGTTGAGAAAAAGTAAGGGGGTGTAATAAAAGTTGTTGGTGTCGTACTCAGCCATCCTTTACGCTGCTGGTGCCCCGTCTCCTCGCTGCTGCAGGTGTTGGCTGCTAGGAGCTCACAGCAGCTCACGCCTGTGCCCTTCCCGGGTGGCCGCCCTTGGATGATGGAAGCTGGAAGTGTGGGAAGTTACAAGTCTCCCCCTCCCCTGCTCCAGAGGCATCGTGCCAATGGCTGACGGGTGGGGGTTTTACCAGCCCAGCCCCCCTGCTTCTGGGCAGGTTGACCTCAACAGTGCACTTTGTGCTCCAGGGCTCCCCACGGGATCAGGCTGTGGCTAGATTTCCCCTGCCTTCTGCTGCTCTCACTCCCCTATGGTTCCCCCCGAGCGCGTTCCCTTAACACGTCACTGGCCTAAGAATCTCCATCTCAGGCTTTGCTTCTAGGGACCTGACCTAAAATGAAGGGAAGAAGAAAAATGAGCCACGCCAGTAACACATAAATGTTCTGAAAACCATCCCAGGCTCACATGTCTCAAGCCTGGTTCTGGCCAGGTGAAGATGGAGAGAGCAGGGATGCAGGACACTAGAGCCCTGGACTAGGGTCTAGGTAGGCGTCTCATTCATCCATCCATTCGGCAGCCATTCACAGAGAATTATTACTGGGATGGCTCTGGGCCTGCGAGCAGCTTGGCTCGGTCAGTTCGGTTCATGCTGTACCTTGACCAAGCTGGGCCTTGCAGGTGCTGAGCAGGCTGAGGAAGGGCGGGCATGGGCATCGTAGCTGGGAATAGACAGTGTATATTCTTCCGGGGAGACATCTGAACGCAGGACTAGGGAACTGGGGAAGGAGGAAGGATCACATTCATCTAGAAGATCAGAGAAGTCTTTCTGTAGGAGACAGCATTTATTCTGGACACTGACAGATGTGTTTGACTCAAAAACGTGGAGATGTGGGGAAGCATTCTAGGTAGAAGAAGAGTCTGATGTAAATGAATATGCTCTTTTCACGTTTTCATTTCTACCCCAGGAAATGATACCAAAGTAAAATTCCAACCTTGGACATGATTCGCAGGTTTGAGACCCCAGATGTGGAGTTGAAACCAAGATCCCCTGGGACTCAGAGCCCCAGGATCTGTTTTCCTCCTGGCGGAAGCTGTGTGTCTCCTGTGAGCCTGCTCAGATACTGCCCGGGATGTATTCCCTTTGCTATCGCCCGTGTGACGGCAAATAGGATCGGGGGGAATCGCCCGGGGAGGGCAACAGATCTCAGTCCTCGAGGGGAGACCAGGACGACACTCAGTGAAGCGGAGAGATTGTGAGAGCTCCCCAAAGACAAGGACCCAGGCTGGGCAAGGGCAAGAGAGAACGCCATGTGCCTGAAAGTCAGGGAGTTCTCAGGGGAGACAGGAAAGCTAAGATAGACGGCAGCTGGTGGAAGGCATCAGCAGATGGTCTGCCGCGCTGCCGGAGACGGCACAGCAATCGTAGACAAAGACTCGTCCTGGAGACAGGAGGACGGCGCGCTGGCCCTTCTGCAGGAGTCCTTGGCCAGGCTGGGGAAAGAAGCCTTCTGCCAGGAAGTGGGATACAGGAGGGATAGTGGCTGACTCTAGCTCTCGTCCATAGGACAGTCAGGAAGCAAAGAGACGGATGGAGAGTGTTAAGAATTGAAATTGCTTTGTGACGAGGTCAAGAAGGATGCCTTTTGCACCAGAACCCCTCAGGTTGTCTCACAGGAGAGGTGGAGGTGAAGGGAATGAACGACCAGGGGCCAACCTGAGCCACACAGGCGAGGGGACGGGAGGGAGGTTAAGGAGCCTTTGTCAGCATTTCTTTCAAAGTGTGTAGTTACACACTCAGGACTTGAGCGCAACTTAACGGTAGTACAGAATTCTTACGTGGCAAATCTTTTTCCTTGTGGTTTCTCACAGTTTAGAAAACCACCCCCTTTGTGAGGTTTGATTAATATTTGATTTTATGTTCTTCTACTTTTCCACAATTTGAAAAATTAACTCTCTGAAATAACTGGAATTAATTTCGGTGCACGGAGTGAGGTGAGGACCTCATTTAAAAAGTAATCTATAATTCTCTCATTGATTAAAAAAAGAAAACTAATGTTTTATCATTAAAGCAGTAATTAGGAAAATATGGAAATATTGAAAGAAGAAAAAAACCATCATGTTCTTACCACCCAGAAATAACCATTTTTTAATGTAACCTTTCATTTTTTTGTTCTCTGTAGTGTTATGTGATTATGATCATATGATACATACAAAATTATATAGGCTGAAATGTAATATATGCTCAGCAGAGAAAGTTTGGAAAGTACATAAATTTATGAAGCAGAAAATGAAATCCAGTTTTATATATTTCCTTGTAGTAATAATTAATTTTTGTAAATGTATTTTTATGTTTTGTAAAAAATCACTGAGGCCATAATATATGCTGAACTTTAAGCATTCTGAATACATACTAACAGATTCTATACTATATGGAAGAAGATACAGTATAAGAAGGGACATGGAAATACATTATATCTCGCTCTCTCATCTATAATTTATCTGTATCTAAGACATCTGTGGTTTATTAGTCTTTCCCAAATAACATTCAATACTCAGGTTGCTCAATTGTGATTTTTTTCAACTGCATTAGTAATATTTTATCTCTTAAGATGAATACACTGTATTTCTTATATTATTATGTTTTTGATTAAAATCTTTTGGTTATCAAAATGTGCTTAGTTTCTTTTAAACTTTTTATGTGGCGATAAGTTCAAATTTACAAAGAATAAGAATAGACTAAGGGACATCCATATGCCCAGATTTACTTATTGTTAACATTTTAAACCCATTTGCTTTATCATGTTCTTTTTCTGAATAATTTTTTTCTGAACCAGTTGGTGGTAAGTTATACATAGCATGCTCTTTTACCCCTAAGTACTTTGATATTTCCTAAGAATAGTGACGTTTTCTTACGTAATTACAGTGCAGTTGTTGACTTCATACAAGTTGCATTGATACAATAATTGCATCTAATCTACTGTCCATATTCTAATTTTGTCAGCTGCTCTAATAACATCTTTTATGCCATTTCTCTCCTTCAGTACAGAATCCAGTCTAGAGTCAGGTATTGTGATTAGTTGTCAGAATCTGGAACATTTCTACAGCTTTTCTTTGACTTTTATGACAATGGCATATTTTTAAAAAAAGAATACAGTCCCTCCCCCCTATATTTTTACTGGAATGTTACTCAGTTATACTAATGTTTCATTTCGATTAAATTATGGTTATGCTCATGGCCTGAATCCTATATTGGAGAAGTTCTGTCCTTTTCAGGGCGTCACGCGTGGAAGCATGTAATGGTCACGTGTCCCTCATAGCTGTGGCTAATTTTAATCACCCTGCCAAGGTGTTGCCCTAGTTTTCCCACCATAGAATTAGTTCCCTTTTTTTCCCCTTGCAACTAATAAGCAACCTGTAGATAGACCCTTTGAGGCCATATAAATAAATATCCTGTTTCTCATCAAAATTTCCCCTAGAATTAGCATCGCCAGGGATCCTCGCCTGATCCAGTCTCTATGATGATGATTACAAAGTGATGATTTAATAACTCTGGCACGCCGTCCACACTCACCGGCAGCCTTTGGCCTTCCTCAAGAGACCTCCCTTCTCCCTCATGCATGTATTTATTATTTCTTATTTATCAATTTTAAATATTACTCAATAATTCCAATTTTTTTTCAAAATAACATGTTTATAACCCCTCATCGTACTTAAGTATCTTGGTGTTCAGAGTGTCCCAGGCGTGGCCAGTGGGGGTCCCTTCAAGCTGGCTCATGTCCTTGCGCTGCTCCCAGCGTTCTTCGAGCACTTCCTTAATTTCTGGCACAACAATCTGTGCTAGGCTCATCTTGCTCCCAGCCTGTCCTAGCCCTGGAATCAGCCATTTCTCCAAGGAGCTTAGTTTTGTTTTGTTTTTTCACTGAGACCTAGGGCTGAGTCATGTGTTTAGTTTTAAGAGTTATGCAAGGCTTGTTATGGAAGCGGCGGAGTCATCACCCCTTCCCTTAGTTTCTGGCTTCCCAGAGGCAACCACTTTCGACTCTTTAACTGCTTCTACTTACCTCTGAATTGCTAAATAACATGCTTCTACTGCTCCTTCTAGATTTTTCACAAGCATGCATATTTCTCATCTCCTTATGCTCTCAGTTCACTTGTGTATTTGGATACATCAACATTCAGTGTTTACATTATTGTGATTATGTGAATACTATTCGCAGCTGATCTACAAGTGTCCTATGATTAAAATTACTTCTCCTTTCCCACTGAAGGTTTTATTTGCCCTGGAATGAACTGTCTTAATTTTTCCATTTGCTCAGTTTTTGTGCATGATTTTCACTAATTCAACCCCAAATCCTCAGTTCATTCTCTAAATCTGCTCATGATACCTGCAGAAGCATCAGCTATTTATTCAATTTCACTTTCTTGTGGTTCCTGCGTCTGTAGCCTCTGACCTGCTCTAGTTTGGGCTGGCTGGGAACAGATGCTGTCCTGGGGTCCCCTTCACCCTCCTCTCCCTCTTGGGTCCCCTGCTCCCAGTTTCTCATCTCTTTCTATATCTAATCCTTTGTTTTGATGAATTAAAACCTCTAGTAGTTTCCTAAAAAGAATGTATGGGAAGTATTTAGGTATTAAATATGATTTTGAATTAAAATTGTAGTTTATTATATCTCAAACAAGAAGCAGTACAATTAATCAAAGTATGTGCCGAAAGTATCAACACAGTTTTGCCATCTTAATGATAGCTTGTTGATGCCAACAGTGAAGAAGCCTGGACAGCGAGTGGTGATGAAATCACAAAAGGCATTTTTCCACAGCTTATTGAGAATTGAATATTTTTCCTTGAAAGAAGTGGTCCAAAGCCTGGGAGAAGTGGCAGTCAGTTGCTGCAAGGTCTGGTGAATATGGTGGATGACAGAATTTCTAAGTCTAGCCGCTGTAGTTTGAGCAGTGTTGTTTGTGTGACATGTGGTCGAGCGTTGTCTTGCAAGAGGATTGGCCTGTCTCTATTGACCAATCTCGGCTGCTTAATCAAAAGCATCCTCATCATTTCAGTGGTTGCAGTAGACATCAGCTATAATGGATTAACCAGGTTTCATGAAGGCGCAGTGGATAATACCAGCGCTGGACCACCAAACAGACACCATTAGCTTTTTTTGATGAATATTCAGTTTTGGATTGTGTTTCTGCACTTCATCTTCATCCAACCATTGTGTCAAACACTTGGGATTGTCAAAAAGAATCCATTTTTCATCACACATACAATACCATGTAGAAAGGGTTCGCCTTTATGTCATGACAGCAAAGAAAGGCAAGCTTTGAGACGATTTCTTTTCTGACGCTCATTTAATTCGTGTGGTCCCCATCTTTACCTTGGTGATTTGTTTCAAATGGTCCAATATTGTTGGAATAGTAACGTCAAACCTTGCTGCTAATTCACGCACAAGTTGGGATGGATTCACTTCCACTACAGCTTTCAGCTCATCATTATCCACTGTGGTCTCAGGTTGCCCACGTGGCTCATTTTCAAGATTAAAATCACTAGAATGGAACTTCTCAAACCATCGATGTACTGTGTGTTTATTGGCCACATCCTTCCCAAACACTTCATTGATATTTTGAGCTGTCCACACTGCATTGGTTCCATGACGGAACTCATATTGGAAAATAACACAAAGTTTTGACTTATCCATGGTTTCACAAAAATTGCTCTAAAAATTTTTTGAAAGATAATCACAGGCAAAACTGTGCATTTGAAAGAATGAGGATGTACCTTCACAATAAAAATAAAACAAGAACTGTCGAAGTGAAATGTCAGGGATATCAACCGTCAAACTTAAGGAAATTAGACATTTCATACTTAATAGCCTAAATACATTTTTAAAGACCTTCCATGTCTGAAAATGTCTTTATTATATCCTCACTATTAATTGGCAATTTGGCTTGATTTAAAGTTCTAGGTCAGATACTACTTTTCCTCAGGATTTTGAAGGAATTAGTCCCTGTCTTCCAGCTGCTAATGCTGAAATCAAGAAGTCTAAGGCAATTTTGATTCTTGACCATTTGTATGACAACTCCCCCCGCCCCTTTCTGGAAACATCTATGTTTTGTCTTTAGTTTCTGAAATTTCATCATGATGTGCTTCGGTGTGGGTCTGGTTTTATCTATTAGACATTCAGTGGGTCTTTTTAATCTGGAAACACTTATCCTTCAGTTCTAAAAAATTTTTCTTGGATTATTTCTATGATGATTTCTTCCTCTCTGTTTTCTTTCTATTCTCTTAGTGGACTCCTATAATTCACATATTGGACCTAAATTGGGCCTTCATTTTCTTTTATTTTCTGTTTTCTATCTCTTTAGTTTTTTTCTCCTCCTACTTTCTGGAAGATTTTCTTTTTTTTTCCTTTTTAGTTGACACATAATAATTGTACATATTTATGGGATACAGAGTGATATCTCCATGCATGTATACAATGTATAATTATCAAATCAGGATAATTAACATATCCATCACCTAGAACACATAATTTCTTTGTATTACAGCATTCAAAATCCTCCCTTCTAGCTTTTTGAAAATAAATTCTAAATTATTGTTAACTATATTCACACTCTAGCGCTGCAGAACACTAGAACTTGTTCTTCCTAGCTAGCTGTACCTTTGTATGCATTAAGCAACTCTCCTTATCCTTCCCTCCCCACTACCTTTCCCAGCTGGAAACTTTTCTTATCATAATCTTCCAACATTCTTCTTCAGTTTTTAAAACTTTCGCTATTGTATTTTTAATTTAGAAGAGCTCCTTTTTGTTCCTGAATGTTCTTTTACTATAGCAACATTTCTTGTTTTGTAGCTATAATGGCATTTTTGATGAAAATTTCTCTGAAGATATTAATGGTAAATTTTCATTTTTTAATATTTTATTGCCTCTATATAGTCTATTTTCTTCAGCTTACCTCTTCTGTTTGTTTCCCCTTCGTCTCTGTCTCCAATATTAGGTGTTTTTCTCAAATGTTTGGTGATCCTTGGCAGTCTGGTGAATTATTATTATTACTATTTTTTCTTTTTTTGAGATAGAGTCTTGCCATGTTGCCCAGGCTGGACTTGGATTCCTGGGCTCAAGCGATCCTCCCACCTCAGCCTCCTGACTAGCTGAGACTACAGGCAGGTGCCACTGCTCCCAGTATGGTGAATTATATTTTAAGTCAACTTCACTGAGATATAATATATTCTCATTCCATTGGTATAATTTACATACAAAAAATGTACCAGTGGAATGTAAAGTTCAATACATTTTGGCATGTATTGGCAGGATGTGACATGTATTGACAGGTATGTGAAAAATAAAATGTAACCACTGCCACGGTGAGATAGGGAACATTTCCATCACCCCATACCCTTTTACAGTCTCTCTCCTCCAACCTCCAGCACCGCTAGTGCTTTGTGCCACTGTAGGTTTTACTTACTCTAGATTTTCATACAAAAGCTAATGCTTTTGAAATTTATCAATGATATGTGATTCTGTAGTTGAGTTTCCTTTTTATTGCTGAGTAGTATTCCATTATATTAATATATCACAGTTTATTTATCCACTCATTTATTGATGGACATTGATGGCTTGTTTTCAGTTTATAGCTATTAAGAACGAAGCTGTTATGAACATTCATGTACAACTGTTAATAGACGGTTTTCATTTCTCTTGGGTAAACACCATGTTGTGAAATTGCTGTGTTTTACGGCAAGGATATTCATGACTTTACAAGAAACTGTCACACTATTTTCCAAGTGGTTGTACCATTTTTACATTCCCATCAGCAATGTCTGAGAGTTCTAATTGCTCTGTATCTTCATCAACACTTGCTATTGTCAGTCTTTTTAATTTTAGCCATTCCAGCGGGTATATATTGTTACCTCATTATGATTCTGATTTGCATTTCCTTGTTAATTAATGATGTTGTCTTTTCATGTGCTATCTGCTCAAAGGAGTAGAGCACTAAAAAGCTGGTTGGTCATTCAGGCCGGAGGAGAAGCCTTGCCAACCGAGGGCTTCACTGTGGAGTGAGCTCCCTGGGCCATTTTGCAGATAATCCTGTTATCAATTTCTTAGGTTTTTTTTTTTCTTAGACTAGTTAGATTCTCATGGAAGTTTCTCCCAATTTCTTTCTAGAAGAATATATTGTTTCTAGTATTCTGAAATCCAAGTGTGAAAAGAAAGCTGGAGGCAACTTCCAAAATGTAGTCCCTACCTTCAACCATGTCTGGTGTTTCTTAGCCCAGAGAACAAATCCACAGTTTTCTGCAGAGTGAGGGAGGCGGTTTTCCCTAGCTGAGCCGAGTGGATGAGGGCATCTGGGGGGTCTAACTGATTCTTTAACAGACTTTCACCCATTTTTTTCTTTCCAGATCAACTTTTACGCCTACTTCCAGCGGGATCTGGTGCTGCCAATTTCCGAGCTTTTGGGCATTGGACAGTGTAACTTGGTTAGTTTCTCAACTATTCATGTTCTTTGGTTATGAAAATGGTTGCTGTGTCACTATATGCAGTTTCACTGTTGTAAAGGGAAAGATAAAAATGTGTTTAGTGATTCTCCCAGCATAGGATACCAACAGCATAAATGATGTGACCACTATTGTTATTATTATGTTTTTTAATGGAGACAGGGTCTTGCTCTGTTGCCCAGGATAGAGTACAGTGGCATCATCATAGCTCACTGAACCTTAAACTCCTGGGCTCAAGCAATTCTCCTGTCTCAGCCTCCTGAGTAGCTGGAATTACAGGAGCATGCCACCACACTCGGCTAATTTTTCTATTTTTTGTAAAGACAGGGTGTTGCTATTGCTCAGGCTGGTCTTAAACTCCTGACCTCAAGTGATCCTCCCACCTTTGCCTCCCAAAGTGCTAGTATTACAGGCATGAGCCACCACGCCTGGCCATGATCACTATTAATAAGTGCTGGACCAGAAGAGAACTGTGATTTTTCAAGAGTCATTAAATGGGACAAGAGAAATGGTAAAATGAGAGTTCAAATATGGCCCAGCTTGAAGAAAACAGCAGAAAACCACCCTAACATGGTCTAGCTTTGCCCTCAGGCTATTGGAGGCCACTGAGTGCAGTTCAAGTGAATTTGGGATCCAAACTAAGTCAGAGAAGACTTGCCAATCCTTTGTTATCATTTCTTCTACTTAAAAAATTAATCGACTTTTTTTGGGGGAGTAGTTTTAAGTTTATAGAGAAATTGAGTAAGAGATCCCCTCACTCATGTATATCTCCTCACCCACAACCCAATTTCTCCTATCATGAATGTCTTGAGTTAGTACGGTACATTTGTTACAATTGATGAGCCAATGTCAATACATTATTATTAACTGAAGTCCATAGTTTACATTAGGATTCACTGTGTTGCACATTCTGTGAGTTTTGACAAATGCATAAGGCCATGTATTCACCACTACAGTATCATTCAGAATAATTTCGCTGCCTTAAAAATTCTCTGTCTCTCCCTACTCAACCTTCTCTTCCTCCCTCCCTCTCTCTGATCTCCTGGCAACCACTATCTCCACAGTTCTGCTTTTTTCAGACTGTCATACAGTTGGAATCATTCAGTATGTAGCCTTTTCAGATTGGTTTCTTTCACTTAGTAATATGCATTTAAGGTTCTTCTGTGTCTTCATGACTTGATAGCTCAGGTCTTTTTAGCACTGAATAATGTTCCATTGTCTGGATGTACCACAGTTTATTTATCCATTCACCCACTCACTAATGGATATCTTGGTTGCTTCCAAGTTTTGACAGTTATAAGTGAAGCTGCTATAAACATTTATGTGCAGGTTTTTGTGTGGACATGTTTTCAGCTCATTCAGGTAAATACCAAAGAGTGTGATTGCTGGATTTACATTTAGTTTTGTAAGAAACTGCCAATCTGTCTTCCCCCATTTGTCTGTGAATTCTTGGTTTATCTTGAATTCCACAGGAGCACATCTACAAGAAATTTTTAAAAGAAAGGTATATGACGAAGGAGATGGTAATGGTACATTTTCTAAAAATATCTTTCTATAGCCTGTATCCATAGAAATCATGATGGCCACTCTTAACAATGTTGGGTCACAGAGTTTCCTCTCAAATTTTTGTAAATGTTTTTCCAATGTACTGTGGCATTTGGCGTTGTTGGGTGAAGTCTGATCCCAACCTATTTTTTGTCTCTATGGATAACCAATTTTGTGTGTCTCTATCCTTAGAGACTCTTGTCTGTTAGCATAATTCAAGAGTGTGGTTGGGATGTGCCTAGATGTTGCTTTCTGCGTAACCTTTTGAATGCAGTGAGACTTTTCAATGTGCAGATTCAGGGCTTGTTAACACTTAGGGCGATTTTCTGTAATGAGTCTTCAGTTATTGCTTGTTCCATGTGTTCTGATTGTTCCCCTAGAAACATCTAAGTCACCCAAGGCAGAACCTTATTTTTCATTTTTTATCCTCCTTGTGTATCTTCTGCATCATTTTCGTGCCTTTCTTTTTCTCCTTGGGAAGAGTCTCAGATTTGTCTTTGATGTCGCTATTTGGGTGCCTCAGAGTCCATTCTCCTCTTGCCTTCTCCAATATGAATTTCAACACAGGTCATTGCATTTCTTAAAAATTCTTTGTTTATGGCTTTCTGCTCTAGTTTTACAGAGATCATGTCTTCTGGCCTTCCATTAAGGATGCCAAATGGTTTAAAAATTTTTTCTAATTCCTGCAGTGAATATTCTACTAATCTTATGTTTCCACGAGTTCTCCATAGGCCCGGCTCTGTAACCCGTTTGGTTTCAGCTGGCAGCAGGCGAACATGCACAGCTCGCCCCACATCTAGCTGAATGTCATCAGATACAGCCCCTGGATCGCCTATGATGAAACGCATGGAAAACTGCAATCCCCAGCATGCCTTGTTACCAGGACTCTCCATCTCCAACTCCGCCTGCAGTGTTCTGTGGCAGCAGCATGTTGCAAGAGGAGAACACCATCCCCAGCATCCTTCCCCCCACACCCCTCCACCTCCTGTTCCAGTGTTCTCTAGAAATTGGAATGGCAAGTGAATGGAAATCACCAATGGCTAGCCATCATGCCCACTGACCACATTCTCCTATTGATAGGTTTACTAGGCTGGAATACAAGAGGGTGGTTTAAAAATGTCTTTCATGATAAACTTTATTTCTTTAAAAGATTTTCTTGAGCACTTCCTGTATGTAAGTTCCTGTCGTAGAAAATGAAAACAGAGCAGTGAGCAAGACAGATGTGGCCCTGCCCACAGGGAGCTTACATCTGGGGAGAGGGGGGTGATGGGAAAGAATCGACTGCATAATTAATCATTGTAATTACAGCTGTGATTGGGGGTTCAGAGAAAATGTTCAGATCGGGGAGCAGTGGTGTTAGTGGTGGTTCCAGCTCAATTTCCTTAAAGAATTGGGGTCTCAGTTGAGCTCTAAAAGAGCAGAATGAGTGAACGAGAAGAGAAGGAGCATTTGGATGTTTCAGGCATAGGGAAAAACATACACTAAGGCCCCAAGGCAGAGTGAGCATGGCGGGTTTGAGGGCTTTGTAGAAAGTCCATGTGGCTGGAGCATGGAGGGGAGACACAAGAGGAGAAGTCGTGTTTGTTGTCGCAACCCCAGAGCCTGGGAGGAGTCGAGGCTATATAAACTCTTTTGTTTAAAGAATGAAAGAAGGCAGTGGTGCCTAGTCTGTAAGGCAGCTCCTGATGGTGAGTGTTGGGCTGCCCTCAGCTCTTTCTTGTCTTCACATTTTTACCAATGACTAGAGTGAGCATATAGAAGCCATGCTCAGTTGGCCAGGAGATGAGGAAATGGGTAGAGCCATATAAGGGCTATAAGAGTTCAAGACTAGCCTGAACAAGAGTGAGACCCCTTCTCTACAAAAAATAGGAAAATTAACCAAGCATGGTGGTGCATGCCTGTAGTTCTAGCTACTCAGGAGGCTGAGGCAGGAGGGCACGCTTGAGCCCAGGAGTTTGAGGTTGCTGTGAGCTATGATGACGCCACTGCACTCTAGCCTGGGCAACAGAGCAAGACCCTGTCTCAGAAAAAAAAAAAAAAAAGAAGAGCTAAAAGAGGGACAAACCATGTATGCTCAAGGCCAAAAGGAAAGAGAAACCACACTGATTGGAAGAGGCCTGGAAAGGCTTGACAGGGAGAGAGCTGCAGAGGTAGGTCTTGAGGAAGGGGGGTAGGAGGGATCTCAGCCAGGAGTAAGAGCACAGAATAATGTGAACAAAAGCCTCAGGAAAGAGGGGCTCAGGGGTGGTGGGCCCTCTGGCTACCGGACCACAGGTGTGCAGGGAGGGTGGCTGGATGCTGCGATGAACAAGGAAGCACCTCAGCTGCACTTGGTCTGGAAGATGTCCCCAGAGTGGACACGTCCTCTTCCTGGAGCCCATTAGGGTGAAGCCTGCATCAACCTTACTCCGTCCAGAGCCCTGAGGTCCACCTGCTTTTCAGATTCAAGCACTGGGTGAAAAGCATCTGCTTATGTCTTTGGTTTCTGGGAGGTGAAGAGAAATGGCCAAAGCTGGAAGGCCCAAGTCTTCAAATGCAGACTTCACCTCGGATGGTTGCCGGGTGAACTTGAGCAAGAATTTGCCCTATCTCGTCACTCAGATCTCATCAGCTCTGAGACCTAGTAAAAACTTTGCTCCCAAAGTCCCGCAGAACCAGAACGAGGGAAAAGAGAAGCTGGTGCAGCCCTGACTGCAAGCCATTAGTTTGGATGCGTATCTGTGTCAGTGGAGCCAGGGCCGTTCATTCAACAGATCTTTCCCGTGTGCCTAACCCGTTCTCCATGCCATGCACACAGGCTAGCATCGGGCAGTTCAGCTGTCTTCTGGATGCTGAGAAATGCCCTGAGCGATACCATTCAGAACAAGAGACATCCCAGAGAGCAGGCTCGGAGGAGGTGGCTTGACGTCTCTGAGCACCCAGAAGTCTTTGGCATTTCCTCTTAAAGGGAGGGGATGGCAGAGGGGGGCAGTGAGGCTTCTTCAGAGGCCGAGCAACCACAAGGCTGCAGCTCCCCAGGAACGGGCAGAATTGCACAAAGTCAAATGAATTAGAAGTGTAAATTGAGCAGTTCGACTTGGCTTGCACAGTACAATAAAGATCTGCAAACACTCAGCTCCGTATTGAACCCAAGGCAGGGTGATTAATTCATTATTCGCTTTCCAGCCTGGAAGCAAAAGCGTTTATACCCAGGGGCCAGAATGGATGAGCACAGTCATAAATCACGCCATTTACAAGCCTAGCAATGAGAAAATCAGCTGGCCGGAGGGGGATGCTCTGCCGGCAGCAACAGTGGCTTGAGGACCGGCCAGTCGAGGCGGGCCTGTCTGCTCTCTGGAGACACACCAGCTGGCCAGGCATTTGGCCTTCCAGCCAAGACAGCCCGCCTCTCGGCCACCCGGTTGGCGCTTCCTGGCCAGACCACAAGGAAACAAACTCCACTTCGCCCAGGAGTGCTCCTGTGACCTGAAATGGCCTCTTTCAAAAGGAGCCACAGTACTAGGACTAGCATTAGAATCTGTCCAAAAGGCAGCTATGGTCCAGTGGGGATAAACCGCTACTTGGGCTGTCCTGGGTTCTGGGTCCTTCCGGCCCAGCCAGAGGGCCAGCCTTGTGTCTGCCCAGCATCCTCCAACCAGGGTGCCGGGATGTCGTCAGAGGCCAACCCTGACCCAGGGCCTTTACCCTCCAACCTCTGCTGCCTTCAGGGCAGAGCCCTCGGGGGCAGAGTTTCATCTGGAGTTGGGAGGACCATCCAGCACAGGGCTTTTCAGCTCCCATTTGCATGCAGGCAGCTCTTCAAATATTTGAAAACTCTTTCTGACCCGGGTAAAACACCCTCGGTTTCTTCAACTGTTCCTCAGATTTCGAGATTTCTAGATCCCTCCATGTCCTGCCATTTTGTTATTTCCCTTTACATTTCCTTGTAATTCTTCAAACTCCTGGAGGGGGACCCAGCACTTCCTGTGTGATCTTGTCATGAGAGAACAATACCAGGAAGACTTACCATGTGCCAGGCACTTGAGACGTCTTATCTCATTCAACTTTTATACTGACCTGGAGAAGCAGTTTTTTTTTTTTTTTGAGACAGAGTCTTTCTCTGTTTCCCGGGTTATAGTGCCGTGGCGTCATCCTAGCTCACAGCAACCTCAAACTCCTGGGCTCAAGCGATCCTCCTGCCTCAGCCTCCCGAGTAGCTGGGACTACAGGCATGCACCACCATGCCTGGGTAATTTTTTCTATACATATTTTTAGTTGTCCAATTAATTTCTTTCTAATTTTAGTAGAGACGGGGTCTCGCTCTTGCTCAGGCTGGTTTCGAACTCCTGAGCTCAAACAATCCGCCCGCCTCAGCCTCCCAAAGAGCTAGGATTACAGGCGTGAGCCACCGTGCCCGGCTGGGAAGCAGTTTTTAACTCCAGTTTACAGATGAGGAAACTGAGTCTTAATGTGGGAAAATGGCTTGTCAGGATTCACCTGTGGTCAGTGTGACTCCAGAAATCATGCATCTAGCCCCTACGGTACATTCGCCTTGCTCACCCAGAGCCCATTAGGCTCAATGGCTAAAATGTTAGCGACGTTTGTTTCAGGGCCTGTTTTAGGGGCTTTCTTTTTTGGAACCAGGCTGAGCTTTCAGAGATTGGCCAAAGCCCTTTAATCTCTACCACATTCAGCATAAAAAAAAAAAAATAAAGTAAAATAAATTAATAAGAGCAATACCCAAAATGCCTTCCACCCTCCGCCTGAGCTGAGCGGGTAACCCTTCCAATAAAGGGAGCAGCAGCCCTTATTTCTATTAATGCCATTCTTCTTCCCAGGACAGCTATTGTGGCCCGTGATGCATTCTGTCTACGCTTCCTTTGCCTTATCTGGTACACAAAGGAGTATGGTATGGAGCAAACAGCATGCGAACAGGATTCCTTAACAAAAGGGGCTCTAACCAAGGGATTAGGGATGCTGCTCACTCTGCTCAGTGCTGCAGGCAGACAGCTTATCAAAAAGCACACCATGACTCAGCCTACCTTGCTCAAGGACAGTGGTCATGTCTATTAATACCTTCCCGTTCTCCAAGAAGGGAAACAATGTCACATGGCCAGAACTGGGGACCAGGTTCCAGGCAGAGATTTAGCAAGCATTGCCCACAGCACTCTATAGGTATCAGTGAAGCCTCCAGTGAATATTCACAGAGGAATATTCTGGTTTTACTTCCATGTGGGTTGTATTTGGCATCACGGTTAAGGAGGGAGGGATGAGGCTGCTGCTTATACAACGTCCTTTCATCCTGCGAGGTGGGCAACCTGGGCGGGCAGCCAGGTGGGCCCTGAGGAGCCTGCCCACACCGCTGGCAAATTTGATTTGGCCGGTGGCAAATCAAGCCAACACAGAGAGAACACAAGAGTTTCACCCTCCGCACACTCTGGCAACTCGGAGCGGTCACTCAAAGCGTGCTGCGTCAGTGGGAGATGACCCAGGTGAACGACTCTATGGCAGTGGGACACGAGACGGTGCCTGCCGACCATCCCTTGGGATCGGCGTCGGATATGGGTGGGTGAGCGGCCGTGAAGGCCACAGAAACTGAGGGAAGTCTGGGAAAAACTGCATGTGGCTGAAGCCCAGATGCAAATATCCACAATTAACTGAACTCAGGACACCGTGTTCTGAAGTTGCTGGCCAGTTTCGTCACCCAGCACGAATCTGCCAATTAGAAGTTATGAAATACAAACTGTAGTGGAGTTGGATATGCTCTGATTTAGTACATTTCTACTATTCAAATGAACTGAGCTCACTAAATATATCCCGACATGAGTATGTGCTAATTTTCCCTAAAAATCTACATTGTGCAAAAGAGTTTGTCAAAACTGAATTAAACTGCAAACCGAGGTGAACTCCCCCAAATCGGTGTGTTTTGAATGGACACGTATACGAAATACAAAAATTTTAAAACAGTAATTTAGTGAGATATTAATTTGCATATAGTAAAATGCACAAATCTTAAGAGTAGAGCCCCATGACTTTTTGCATTATGTATGACCTTGGCATCTGTGGCCCCTTCTTAGATGCACAAATTCCCTTATGTTCCTT
>CAUYSK010094926.1:0-16283 GCA_963575035.1 Avahi laniger
TTTTTCATTGCCATCAAAAGAAAACAGCACACATTCCCATGAAGTTTGAAGCAAATTATTTATAATGAATCAAGTTTCCTCACCATGAAGAGAAGATCCACTAATGGCCAACAAACATGAAAAAATGGTGAACATTTCTAATCATCAGGGAAATGCACATCAAAAATGCAATGAGGTATCACTTAACTCCAGTGAGAATGGCTTTTATCAAAATGTCCCCAAACAACACTACCATTTTATCCAGCAATCCCACTACTGAGTATTTACCCAAAGGAAAAAAAGACATTCTACAACAAAGACACCTGCACTTGAATGTTTATAGGAGCACAATTTACAATTACAAAGATGTGGACACAACCCAAGTGTCCTTCAATACATGAGCAGACTAATAAAATGTGGTATACGTATACCATGGAGTACTACTCAGCCATAAAAAATGGTGAACTAATACCTCTTGTATTAACCTGGATGGAAATGGAGACCATTCTAAGTATCACAAGAATGAAAAAACAAACAACCACGTATACTTACCATTAAACCGGAACTAACTGATCAACATTTATGTGCACATACGGAAATAACATTCATCAGAGATCAAGTAGGTGGGAGGGGGTGGAGGGGATGGGTAAATTTACACCCAGCGGGTACAATGCACACTATCTGGGGGATGCGCACACTTATAACTTTGACTCAAATGGTACAAAAGCAATTTATGTAACTGAAACATCTGTACCCCCATAATATTCTGAAATTTAAAAAAACTGAAAAAAGAAAAAAGGGAATAGTCCAATTAAAACATTTGCTCATAAATTACATCTAGATTAAACAAAAAAGATACGTCATTTCACCCATGATTTAAACATTAGTTTTCATTCTCTATAAGGATTAATAAACTTTACATAAAATAAAATGCTATTTCTGCTCTAGGTACCTTATCAGAATATTTGACCTAAATAGTCATTGATGCTTTTCTTTTAAAGATATTTATTTCTAAAAATAGTACCATTATAGTCTTACTACTGTTTGTGAACCAAACTTTCATTTTGGATATCAATTCACAGCAAGTTCTCTTGTTAGTATTTCATGAAATTTTGTTAAAATAAAACTTAAATAACAGCTGACCCTCTTTCCAGTTGGTAAATGCATCCTGGCTTACCCTTAGGGATGTGTAATTTATGTTTGGTCTTTTCACACCAGCCTACTGGATGAATGTCAGGGGAACCTGCATTGGTCCAAAAATCATAGCAACTTAAATAACCATCAAAATGAAGTCTTAGACGGTAACCACACACCTGCAAAATGGAAAGTTTGAAATCATTCATTAAGTGTCATATATTTCAAACGGACACAAAATTCAGAAAATATTCGTATACTTTGTCAGGGCCACCAATATATAAGAGCCAATCCTTCCATCCAAATGTTTTCATTAGGGAACAAATTTATGGATGGCATCTAATTAAGACAAAAGGGTGATGAACTAGACACTGCCTTATAGATATCTAAAGTCTTCTGCAAAAAAAGTTACCCTTTTACCCAACCTAGGAAACTGAGGTCAATTTATATATTCATTAACTGACTAGTTTACTTATTAATTCAATACATGTCAAATATTCCTTTCAGAAAACCTATGTCCTTCTTGTGTCTTGGATTCATATTCCAAGACAGCATAAGCTGAAGTACAATGCAAAACGAAAATGGGTATGGCCTTGTTTCAACTCTAACATATGTATCCAGCATACTCAATAAAGAGAATAATTTTACATGTCATGAGTTGTTAAAAAGAAAAACAAAAAGCAAAAAACAGAGAATAATAAAACAGTCTGAGAAAAACATCCTCTAGACATGCTGTACAAGTTTAATAGCGATAATCAATCATTACAGCAAATGAATGTTACTTGCTGTGTTCAATGCTATTAGAAATACAGAGACCTTCTATTTAATAATATGTTTAGTAAATATTACATTTTATAAGCCATTTACTTTCATCAATGGTTCTCAGTTTATATACTTTTCATAAAATGCATGTTTTTACATAAATATATAATTCATATGCATGAGTATTATTCATACACATTTCTCATTAGTTCAGCTAAAACACGAAGAATTATGTCTCTGTTAACAGGTAAAAAAAACACTGTGGGATTCACAGATTGTTATCAACCTCAGGCAAAAACTATTTATCAATTAAATCAAAAGTAAATGATAGTTAATGAAGGACTTATTAGAAAATTCATCTTCAGAGAAGGAAAAAATTCATTAAGAAACATAGTTTCACCCATTAAAATCCATAATGCAGTGGAACTCATTTATGATAAAAAGTACTTAAATTTGTTATTGTCTAGAAAATTATCTTTCTGTCACTATGCAATTAGCCCAAGACAATAACACTATCTCTTACCTCAGCTACAGAAAGCACACAGAACACAGATGGATGTCGGGGATCAATGCCTTCTAATCTCATTCCAATCTGAAAACCATTTTCATGCTCTGGAAAGGACTGATCCTATGAAATTTCATGATAGAACATTAGCCACTGAGATTTCTTCACAATGCTTTATTAAAACATTTGCAGTCACTCGTATGTGAAATCTAAAACAACCAGGTTGGTCAAAGGGTACAGAGTTGCAGCTAGACAGGAGGAATAAATGATAAGTATTTAAGGGATAGATATGTTAATTAGCTTGATTCAATCATTCAACATTGTATACATATATTCTAACATCACTGTGTCCCCCATAATTATGTGTAATTTGTCAAAAGATGAAATAAAATAAATTTTTTCAAAGATTATTCACTGTATAGTTGGAAGTTCAATAATACAGCTAAAAATAGAAGTCTGTCCTTATATATAACTGGCCCTCAAATATGGTTTGATCATTTAAATATGCTTTCAAATAGCTCATCTGTGAAACTATATGTCCTGTGAACGTCCCATTTATTCATTTTGCCCACTTTCCTTACGGCAACTCTGCTGTTTTAATAGAGTAAAATGTCGATTATTTCCTATAGTCTGCACATGCAGCCTATGAAATCCAGCCTATGAAACCCTGAAGCTACACAGATATTCTCCTAGTATTTTTTAAAAACTGTTGAAGTTTTATTTTTTGTATTTAAATCTATAGTACAACTGGAATTGATTTTTCTATGGTGTGAGGTAGGGACTTGTTTTTTTCATATGAAAAACAAATTATTCAGAAAAATTTTTTTTGGATCATCCATACTTGAACTGATATCTACAAAGTCCCTCTGTCATATCTGGTTTCTACATATTTGCAGGTCTATTTCTGTCCCTTTATTCCGTTTCATTGACTTATTTGCCTCTATCACACAGCTTTATTTGATTATAATGAGTCTTTCTACCTGGAGAGCAATCATTACCATATTAAACTTTTTGATTTAGAAATTTGTTCTCTCTCTATTTAATCTCATCATTTTTGTTTCTTAAAGTTGCTTTTTTCAATTTTCACATAAGACTTCCAAGATATTTTTTTGCATTTTGGGTACCTTTTAATGTTTATTGCTATTGTCAATGGAATTTTTTACAAGAGACTTTCTAATTTGGTCACATTCTTTATTATTTTCTTTAATACTGTTATTGTTTCCCACAACCTTGTTGAATTATCATCAGTTTTGAGCAATTTTGAACAGATTCGGCATTACTAGTCAATATATTCTTAATTGCAAATAAACTTATGCCAATGGAAAATGATGACTAGAAATTAGTTCTAGTAAATCTACAGCTGCTTTTTAAATCACTAATTATATTAATAGTAAATACTGCTTAATATCTGGATGTTTATTTTTAGATTGAAATTTATCCTTTTTAAATTTTTTTTCGTTGGGACACAATGTCAGACTTAAAAGTTGCAAGAACAAAACAGTGCAGAGAACACATGCATACTCTTTGCCCGGATTCATTTGGCATAAACATCTTACCTGCTTTGCTTTATCATTTGGTCTCACTTCCTACCTCTCGTATGTCAGTGTGTATGTATACACAGATAGATCTATAGACAGACATCATGTAGATATAGATATAATTTTTCTGATCCATTCAAGGACCCTTTACCCCTAAATACAAAATATTTTTCCCTAAGGGCAGTGTATTTTCCCTGAGGATATGAACATTCTCTTAACATAACCACAGCTCAGTTTATCAACTTCTGTGAATTTAACATTTATACAGTACTTTTAAATAATCTCCCAAACATATTCCAATTTTGTCCATTTATCCAACAATGTGCTTTACAACATCCCCCCACCTACCCACCCCTGTAAAACAGGAGCCAGTCTAGGGTCAGATATTATGTTTAGTTCACAAGTATCTTTAGTCTCCCTTAATCTGAATCATTTCCCATAGTATGTCTTTGTCTTTTGAAGCACTGACCTTTTTTTTAAGAATATAGTTGTCTGCCCCCGCCCCACCGATTTTTCAACATGAATGTTCTTCATTTTGAATTTGTCTGATGCTGCCACAGGATTTGGTTCAGGTTATGCATTTTTGCCAGAATATTACATGGTGATGCTATGTCTTTCTCAGGATATCACCCCCAGAGGCACATGATGTCCCTCTGTCCCTCACTGCCGATGTTAATTTTGATCACTCAATCAGTGTTGTCCAATTTCTTCATTATATAGTTACATACAAACTGCACATATATATACATACATAAACATGTACACATATACACCCATACACATACATGTGTATACTTCAAGTTCAAACAGATTCGTCTGATCTAATCCATCCCAACAAGGCTCGTTCTGCCTTCCTCCGTCCATTTTGTATTTCTCCTCTGACAAAGTCTACACATTTACTCCTGTACTGAATCCTACAGTGTATCTGCTATAGTTTCAGGACTGTTTTACCCACACTACCATAATTTTAAAAAAAACCCTATAAGAAGAGTTCAAGATTTGTCTGCAATTTTCCCTCCTCTCTCTGTCATCCAAAAATGGGGTATATAGCTAAAAACTATGTTTGCAAACTACTTGGATTCACTCTTTTTTTCTCTCTATTCAGTGCAGTTATAGTATTCATTTGAAATCCAATTGAGTTCAGTTGTTTCAATTTGTTTTCAGTTCTTAATGATTTTTTTGATATGTAGAACATTACCATGCTTCCAAAAGTTAAAACTACCAAAAGGCACTCAAAGATGCGACCCTTCCTCCTGTATCCTGTATTCTGTCCATTCCCCACACCACCTCTTGCAGGGAATCAGTTTCACTGCTTCTGGTTTATCACTCCCAAGTTTCTTTTTGTAAAGATAAGCAGATGTATATATATGTTACCCAGGGTAGAATGCAGTGGCATCATCACAGCTCACTGCAACCTCAATTTCCTGGGCTCAAGCAATCCTCCTGCTTCAGCCTCCTGAGTAGCTGGGACTATAGGCATGCACCACCACACCCAGCATATATTTTTATTTTTTGTAGAAACGGGGTCTCGCTATGTTGCCCAGGCAGGTCTCAAACTCCTGGCTTCAAACGATCCTCCCACCTCTGTCTCCCAAAGTACTGGGATTACAGCCATGAGCCACGATGCCCAGCCTATTTTCCCTTCTTTCTTGCAGAAAAGGTAGCACAGTATATACGGTCTTTTGCATGTGGCTTTTGCACCTACTAATGTTTCCTGAAAACCAGTCTGTGTCAGTTCACAGCAGTTGTCCACATTCTTTTTTACAGCTGCACTGTACTCCACTGTGTGTAGGTACCAGTTTATTCGACCTTCTTCTGTACTTGGATGCAAGCCTTTTTTATATAAACATGGAGTCATTTGAAACTTTATGAATTGGCTTGTAAAATGTTCTTAAAAACTTTCTTACATTCACAGATCATTTTAGAAGCTTCTAACGGAAAACTTAAAAGACAACAAAACCCAAAAATGAAATGGCAAGAATGAATTATTTCTCAGGAATATTTTATTTCTACAAAAATAAATGTCATGTGTGTGTTTAACTCTCCCAGCCTTCTTCTCACTTCTACTCTGTTTTCCAGCAGATTGTATTTAGCAAGTTGTGTGTGACTACCTCCTGTTCACTGCTCTGAAATTTCTCGGTTAACTTCAAAAGTACCACACACATCTACATACACACATGTACATGACGCTCGGAAAATGCAAAGGGAGAAGAAGAGACCACTGGAGAGAGTATATTAATAATGCCAAAAGGAAATTTAAGAAGCTGTAGAAACTGAAAGAACATTTTTCTCACGTTTTAACAAAATTGAAAGATATAAAATTGGGAATGGGAAAGAAATAGTATTATGCTGTGCAGAGTATACCTTCTTATCACACATGAATGATAAATTCAAGACACCGGCAATAATTCACAGCCAGAAGTTAAGATGATCAATGTTCCTCTTGTCAGCATTTCAAAATGGTTTCACAATTGAACATTTGGGAGCTTTCTACAATGTTGAAAATAACACTACATAGCTAAAACAGACACAGCATTCCTTGGAGGGTTTCAAATAAAAAATAACACGTTCATTTCAGCAATCTGAAAGGCAACGTTTAGTGAGAAATATCACTGCCTTTCATCAGTCTCTCTTCTGTTCAATGGTTTATTCATAACATGACAGATTTAAAATTTTTCTTCCTTTCTAAAAATCTTGTATTTCATGAATATAATTGATAGTTGTGCTTATAAAATTATATTTTATGATGAGAAAAGAAATTAGAATCACACGTTTAAAGAAAACAATAAGCCCATTAAATTTAAACCTAAAAAATCATAAGGTTCACAGACCTGAAAAAAAACTTTAACAGATAAATAAACTCAAGCCCGCAAAGGTGAAGAGATTTTCCCCAAGGTTACACAACCACTTTAGTAGCAGAGTACAAACTACGGACTGAGTCTTGTGAAAGCCTGCCAACTGTTTGTTCCACGTAAGAGGACAGAGGTGGCAACAAAACAAGCAGAACCAAACCTGGCTGGAGGCCATACAAGGCCTCAAGGACATCCCCAAAAAAGGCCGTGTCCTCTCTGGTACAGAAGTTAAGCTGTTTTGCTTTGTCATTTTCTTTCCCTAGAACAGCCACAAAACAATATTTTCTAGTATGAAATTGACTTATTTTGTCACTAATGATGGAGAAGAAGCATTATTCAAAGTTCCATACCTCTTGGCAAAAGCAGGTGCAAATTATACAGTATTATTTAACATGCTTGTAAAATGAGTTATAGCATAAGGGGGAAAAAAAAAACCCACCATGCCTAGAGAAACCGCAGACAAGCTATTGGCAAAATTCCTTTATGAATACAACGCTTAAGAGCGATCATTATCACGTGTGTGCCAACAGATCTTTGCTCTGTGGATGAACAAAGCCACAGATGTGCACAGTGAACAGCTCTTAGACACTTAGTAGATATATGTGAGAAGTTCTGGACATTTTACCCTATCACTGAGCACTCCCATTGCAAGAGCAGAGAGATGACGCTTGTAACAATTATTCTGTGAGCCACTATGGACTGGGGCAGGTGGACCACCACCAGTACTAGCAGAGCATCAGCTCGATGCGTGTCACAGAAGAGTGCTGATGTGCTAAGTGCAAGATTCCATCCAAATGCCCACAGGCATTATATTTTATTCACAGGCACGAGTTGGCAGTCAACAGTATTTTCCTGATCTTAATTCCACATTGAAAGAAATGGGGAAAATTATTCATGCAATCAAATCACAGCTACTGTTTTAGCATGCTATGCAAAGAACTGAGCAAGGACCACAGGCCTCTGATTTCCAAATCTTCACAAGATGACTGTCAAAGGAAAAGATGTTCATAGGAGTTTTATGCAGACGACAAAAACAAAGTTTCTCACAAGGCAAACACCATTGCCATGAGTTCAGCAGCCTGTTCAAAGGGTTTATCTCAGCAACATCTTCCACATCTTAAATTATTCCAATGCATACCTCTAGAGCTGAAATGTCACTATTTTAAATGGGAAGGGTGAGCTATCAGGAAGTCTTATGTAGGCAAACTGTGATAGAAACAGCTTGGCCACAGAGAATGTAATTCTTTGTCAACACTTGATGATTTTCTTCACTCAATGGGGAAAAAAATCAATCATGTTATTAGTAATGCAAAAAAATAATTCAAATGCTGCAGAAGGGAACATCAAGAAACATTTTCCCAAGATAAATACAACCAAAGAGTAAGTTGTAAATGCAACTTCAGCCTTCTCTTAAGTAGAAAGAATCAACCTGCCAGGTTTTGAGTGTGGTATTTTTATCAAATCAGCATCTGATGAAGCAAAAGGAACCTGCGTTTATGTTTGATCTGAATATCCAGGATGATCCACAACTATGTAAGGAACCACCAACACTTGCTGTCATAGCCAACAACCTGTAACAGTTAGATACAATTTTCTCATTAACAGAAATGAAAAATAAGGAATGAGAAGGAAGAGTTATACAGCCTATGCTATCTTTTATCAAGCTATATATAGATGCCTTTTAACAGTGAGCCAAATACTGTTCTAAGCACTTCACAAATATTAACACATTACATCATCATTAAAAACTCTATGATGTAAGTCTTATTATGCACATTTTACAGATGATATGCCCAAGGCCACAGTGTATCTGGTTTTTGTGTTTGGGCAATTAGTTGCTATGCTAAAACATTATGAAAGGTTATAAGCAATACTGTATCCCTTCACTAATTAAAGTCTTCATAATTGTTTTAATTTTTTAAATTTTTATTCCATAATTAAAGTTATCATGAGTTTTTTAAATATCTAAAATTGATGGCCAAGTATTGTACTATATGGCCATTAAATGATCCCCAGATGTCAAAAGTCTGAAAACAGTGCCATGCAGATTCCTTTTGTAAAAAGACTCCTATATCTGAGGATTTATTATAATACACAATAAAGGTGGCAGTGTAATTACAGAGCAAAGATAGATGGCATTGGAACACCTGACTATCAATTTGAGGAGAAGAGTATTTGATGAGCATGCAGTATGTTTTCATTTTCATAAAACAACTAAACAGCTATTTATATAAACACTATTTACATATCTACATAACTACATAGATACAGACCTGAAAGAATTCACATCAATTTATTTTGAGTAGTTCACCTACAGAGAGGAACCGACAGAGAGAAAGTCCTTTATTTTTACCTTCTATCTTGTTCAAATTTTTAAGAGGCATAGTAATTTTTTAAAAATCAACACATGCCGGGAACATGGTCAGTGTTCCCTGCAAAAAACCAGGTCCCTTTGGTAGAGTTGCAAGGGATAAGAAAATAATAGAGAGAAATGGAAAATAGAAGAAATAAAAGAATACACTGAGACAAAGATATAGTTTTATAAGTTTATAAAGATTATAGGCAAAGCAGGAGCTCAGGGGGCTTGGACCTCTCCGTGGGTCTCAAAAAGCCCTGAATGAAGTCTTACATGGTAACTTATAGGAAATAGTGAATAATTGTCAGGAGTAACAGATTTACATAACAACAGGTAGTTCCTCTCAGGTTAACAGATTTTCAAAAGGCTTTTACAGAAGGCTTCTACGGATTCTTTAACTAATTCTATTTACGTGAGCAAACGGTTACAAAGTCTTTCAAAGGTTAATTTCTAAATTCTAAGGTAAGTTTATCATTTAAACAGAGGGATTAAACAGAGATATGTAGGCTCCATGTTTATTAGGTTATTGTGAATGGAGACAGGTAGTCTAGAGTGGTTTAAACAAAAGCTTTGCTTTTAGCCATCTGGGAAGCTGTCGTTTCCAGGAAGCTTTTTGTTCCGGAGGGCACTCCGTTGTCAGCTCTCAGCCTATAGTTTTTAACAGATTCACTTGTGCTTTACAAAGCAAATCCAATCCTTTAGGTTTGAGAAACATGGCACCTCATGGGATACAGCCGCTACTGCCTTTCAGAGACGCCCTTCCGAGTGTAACAGCATTCGAAATGCAAACCAACAAGTTCACATATTCCTTCAGGGCAAAGCTCTGCAAAACTCCTAAGACAAATCCTATCCCCAAAACACGTTTAATATTAATTCATGGAGCGACATGAATACTGATGTATCAGGCTGTGGAGGATATGGGAGTCAGGAAAGGTTTGGAAGAAAAGAAGGAATGAATCAATTATGGACAGGACCTGGGAATGAGGTCAGGGATCAGTGAGAGGCTTCAAGAAGGGATAGTTTTGAAATTTTAGAGAATAAAGAAAGAAACTGAGACTGGAATAGAGCAATCAATACATAAAGAGAAGCATGGTAAGGTTGAAGAGGTAGTAACTTGCCAAATAGGATTGCCTGATAAAATACAAAATAAACAGTTAAATTTGAATTTCAGATAAACACTAATTTTTTATATAAGTACCTCAAGTATTTCATGTAACATATTTATACTAAACGCTTATTTAGAGTTTACCTGAAGTTTAAATTTAGTTGGGCATTTTTAATATAGAGAGTTGACTATCATTATTTATAAATTCTGTATTTATGAATTTGCCTACTTGTTAAAATTTGTTTATAGCCTCCAAATCGATACTAGTGACACTGTCATGGTCATTCAAGATACGTGCAGAGTGTCAAAAAATTTGACTCACCCAGCACACATGTCCCCAGCTGAGGCTGAACAAGACAGCACTCTACTTTTTGTTTGAACTCTTATACAACACATGGACCTTTTTCACAATCTATGTATTGCCATGTCTGTTTGTTTGTTCTTTACATTTTGTGCTTTATGTTGGTGATTTTACTGTTTAAAATGACCCTCAAGCTGAAGTGCTGGTAGTGTTCCCAAATGCAGGAAGGCTGCAATGTGCCTTATGAAGACAATATGTGTCCTAGGTGTCCTTCCTTCAGCATGAGTTATAAGACTGTTGGCTGTGAGTTCAAATATTAGTGAACCAACAATAAACATATTAAATGGTGTCTTTAAACAGAAACACATGACACGTGGTTGTGTATTGATTGTTTGATGAAAATATTGCAACCAGAGGTTCCCAGTAACCTAACTCTGCACTTGCCCTAGGAGCCCTGGTTCCATATTCCCCAATTCAGTGCTGTCAGCAACTTTACATAACATTAGTATGGCAAATAATGATGATCAATTATATGTGTGCATATGTTTGTATATATGTCTATATATTTACATTTATATATTTATATGTATAATTTATTAATGTATACATTTTATACTTATATGTAAATATACGTATTATATATTGTTTGCTTGATTTGGTAACCTGCAGTGTGAGCCTTGCAGACCATGCTAAGGAGTTTAGATGTCATTCCATGATTCTACATTTGATAAAAAGCCATTTAATGTTTATCAATAGTAATGTAAATATGAAGAATATGTTGAGGGAGGGCAAATTTTCAAGTGGAGAGAAAAATCAAATGCCTATCCAGAGGAAGGACTGATGACAAATTGGTTTAATGATAAACAACTGTTGGCAGAGATGGAAAAGACCAGACAATTTTAGCTTTTATTCTGAAGGTAGAATAAGCTATGGGCAAGCAACGCCATCCCCCTGATAAACATGAACCATCATATGCATACGTATAAGTGCACAGGTGGGAGAGAAGGTTAGAGAGGGAGGTAGTACTGGTTACCACCTTAGAGGATCATTTTGAGAACAAAACAAGATAATACATGTAAAGCAGCTGGTATAACTTGCACTCATGGGGAACACACAAGAAATGTTAAATGCATTCTCCCACTGATTTCACTTCTCCAGAGATGATCCTATATTTTGCATAATTGTTGAGAGTATTAAGAGAGAATTTTTCCAGGCAGTTATTTTTAAACAGCTCATATGACATTTTTTTAGCATCATTATATTTTTCACATCTATGAAAAGTTATTTGCAAGTGACTTGGACACTCCCTTAGGCTTAGTGGTATAGGCGCATATTTGTCAAATGTCCAAAGATTTCTTAGTATTTCACAGGCATAAACATATAAATACTCAGATGGTCCTCTTCTTGGCCAGCGTCAGCAACATAAGGCACCAAAGACGCCTGCCATGTGATCCAAACCTTGTAGTCTTTAATTCAATACTAATGGTTGAAATATAAGAGCAAACACTTGTTCATGTTCCAGAGTCATCTGCTATTAAATCCACTTGGCAGGTCAAGTTGGAGAAATGTTGACACACAAAATGTTAAATAAAGGTTTGCTTTCAACCTCCATACTCTACAGGGCTCAGATTGAGTTTCTGGCTTATGAGTGATAAATACTGCAAGATCAGATGTTATATAAACCTTTCCATATCTAGCAGGCAAATGCTGGAAGAGTCCAAAGAATATAACAGAACCCTTTCCAGTTGCAAATATAGGGGATAGAATGTTAGAAACCAGTTTGTTTTAAGATTAGCTCTATGTCCAATGAAATTGTCTTGCTGAGCCAATTCGGTTATTCAACAATTAAATGCACACGCACAGGCACTTATCCAAATCATTTGTATGTATTCAGTGAGTAGCTTAATGTAAAGCAATTTTGAAACATTAAAGTGGGAAGATAGAAAAAAAGATACAGGGAAAAGAAAACTGTATTCTCTGAATGTGTGCTCAAAGTTCTGTCAATAAGAAATCTCTAACAACTCAAGGAGAAAAGGAAACAACTTTGTCTACTAATCTAATTGTATATACACAAGCAGTAGAATCAAAGGCATGAATGTGTGCATGAATGTGCGCTGACCTGAACATATATAGAAAGTGAAAAAAAATATCAATGGCGGAAGTATTAAATAAATTCGTAGGAGACCTTTGTTTTGAACTAAGCTCTTGTGGGCCCTGACAGACCAGACCAAACCAGAATCGAGTCGCCCATGTTACTCATGGGTGCCACATAGTCAAATCTAATTTTGAAACAGTCCGATTTAACACAAAAAACAAACAAACATCAAGAAAAACACGGGAGATTCACAGCCGCCAATCAGAGGCAGCCCAGTTACCTGAGCTGGCATAATAAGAAAGTACCCTGCATTTTAACCTCATAAGAAAGGTAACTGTGGGGTGACCAATTTGTTTTTTGTTCCATATTTCTACTTTCTCCAGCCCTTTTCTGCCTATAAAGTCAACCTCTTGTGCTCAGCTCATAGGAGCTCTCATTCTATCTTTAGAATGAGATGCTCCCCCAATTCATAAATCAAAAATAAAAGCCAATTAGATCTTTAAACTAATTTTATTGTTTTTAACAGAGGTGGCAGATTAAATTTCTACTAGAGGCAAGAAATGCTGCTTTCGTTGGCACCCTGTGTTATAATTTAGCATCTGAGGCGAGATAAAACCTCATGCAGAATGAGTCTACCTTCTTGAACAAAAAGATGTCACTAGACACAGAAGGGAAACAATATCTCCTTCAAACTTTTTTTGAAGGATGTTTGATATTTTATTTGACCCAAAAGGACATCATCAGTAGATGCAGTGTCATCCTGAGTAGATTTTGTGTGTTGATGGAGCAGAGAGGGAAGAGGCAAGACAAAACCTTTGTTAGCAACAGATATTTGTGCATAAGATACAAGCTTTTTAGCTTCTTGAGTCTCTCCCTCAAAATGTTTATACACAGAGAACTATTTATAGGTAGGCTCATTATATTTTTCTGCTCTAAATTCATACCACTAAGCATGACCTGACTTCTACATTATCTCACCTTTGCCTTGCTTAATACTAACAGTGTTTACTCCTCCACTCAATCTGCTTTCTGTCCATGTTTCGAATGTTCTTTTCCACGTAACTGTGGTGGGAAGTGTGGTGTCTCACAGTATCACCATCACTTGGGAACCTGTTAGAAATGCATATTCTACGGCTCCAGCCCAGACCTCAGGATCAGAAACTCTGAGAGTTGGGTCAGCATTCAGTTTAACACACACTTCTGTTGATTCTAACACATAGTCAACTTCTAGAACCACCAGAAAGCGTACATCTTTCTGAGACGCAGCTCCTGTGTTACTTAGCACAGGAACATATTCACAAATCCTTTCCCTCATCTTTGTGTGCCCATTAACCTGAGTCCATCTACCCATGAATGCTTACCATTTTTATCGAAATTATTCTCTTGGATTTTTATAGTAGAGATCACGTATAATTGCTACAATTCATATGTATAAAAATAAAAGAGCCAGCACCAAAACTTTATTTTCTACTACTGAGTTTATTATGCTTCTGTTAGGCAATGCAGTGTGGTGGTTAATACCTGAATTAAATTCTGGCTCTGCCACTTACTAGCTGGGTGACTGTGGAATTTGCTTAATCTCTGTGGGTCTCATTTGTGACATGGGGGTAGGAATGTCATGGGTCTGTTGTAAGGATTAAATAGGTTAATGTATTTAAAGCACTAACAGTAGTTCCTGTTAGATAGTAAACATTATGTAAATATTTGCTGATATTTTTCTTGCTCAGAATTGAAGGGAAGGATAAAAAAAATTTCAATGGATCTGTTAAAAGTGTATATAACGGTTTCTTTCAAGTAACTTCAGTGTTATTTGAGTAAACTTCTTGGTATTTCACGATTTCTCTCTATTCTCCTCTTTTTACTTTTTTGCTGGATGTAACCTGGAGAGAAGGGAAGTTTACATGTCCTCATGGAAGCAGGAAGGACCTCCGTATTCTTTTTGTCTTGCTTCTGCTGACCTCCGATTGAAGCATACCATACTTCACTAGAGTTATGGATGTAAATTTCTGTTCTCTCTGGATCTGGACTGATGTCTCTATAGCTAGTGTCATTTGTTGGCTCTTCCTGAGATCAACAAGGATGATATTCATTGATGGTGTCCATGCAGCAGAGCCACAGGGCCTGGTGGCTGGGCCTCCATCATGGTGTTTGCTGATACTGCTGACTTGCGGAGATTCATTAAGCACCAATGCTGGCATGTTCACCACGAGCCTCTGCTATGGGACTTCTGCCCTGAGTCTTACTCTTGATTCCCAGCTACCTTGAGTATACCAACCCTGTCCTTTCTGGATGTCTGCCATATACCTGCTGAGTATGGGGGAATATGAGAATTAACACTGGCCACTGTCTCTAGATACCATCTCCAACTACCCTCTGTGGCATGCTGTAGCTTTCTTTGAATGAGAAAAAACGTGCTCCCTCATGGGCATGGCCAGTGGACTGTGCCGTTCTCTGACTTAGAATAAGGCACTGCTTCCCTGATGCTGCTGTTGGCAAACTACATGGCAGCATTTCAACTCCACAAGCCCCTCAGCCTGGCACTCTTGAAAAGGGAACTCCTTCCATGAGTTTTAGAGAAGCTCTTCCCACACAGTGCTTCCCTTCTGCTACTCTCTGCTGGTGGAATGATGGGAGGCAGGGATAAAGGCACCAGAGGCCCAGCTGCGTTTTCATGGATCTTCCTTAAGCCTTTTCCTCTCAACTCATTCACTTTGTTGCCTCCCCGTGCCGTCTTCCGTGGCTGAGAACCTGGGAAGGGGCAATCCTAGGCAACCAGAAGTTTCTCTAGTCTAACATCCCTCAAATCTCTCTGCAAATCCTGGACTCCTCCCCCGCAGAGCAAAGGCGTTTCTCAGTTGCTCCTCACTCCCACAAATACATGCTCTCTCTCCACACTATAGTTGGGGATAATGTTCCATATATAACATGTGAAGGATGTCTTGTAGATTTTAAAAATTACTGTTCTTGGCTGGGTACAGTGGCTCACACTTGTAATCCTAGCACTTTGGGAGACCTAAGTGGGAGGATTGCTTGAGGCCAGGAGTTCGAGCTCAGCCTGGGCAACATAGCAAGACCGCAGCTCTATAAAAAATTTAAAAATTAGCTGGCATGTTGGCACATTCCTGTTATCCTAGCTACTTGGGAGGGTGAGATGGGAAGATCGCTCAAAGAGTTCAAGGCTGCAATGGGCAATGGTCACACTGCTGCACTCTAGCCTTAGTGATAGAGCAAGATCCCATTCCTAAAATTTTTTTTAATAAATAAATAAATATTACTATTCTCCTATATAAAAGCCTAGAATTAAAGACTGATTTTAGGCTGAAGACCTAGGTCTGCTATCCTCATGAAATAACATAGGCCATTGATTCAATGAGTGGGAGCTCTAGAAATATGGTTGTAGGGAAGGAAACAAAATATATGCTTCTAGGAATTTTCATACAAAAACCTGTTTATAGTGGTTTCATTCATAATCACCAAAACTGGAAACAACCATGATCTCCTTTGGTAGGTGAATAGATGAAAAAACTGGTATATCATTGCAATGGACTATATTCAACAATAAGAATAAATGACCTATTAAGGCATGAAAAATACAGGGGAACCTTAAATGCATATTTGCTAAATGAAAAAAAGCCAATCTGAAAAGCTACATTCTG
>CAUYSK010094928.1:0-13547 GCA_963575035.1 Avahi laniger
GTGGCTCACGCCTGTAATCCTAGCACTCTGGGAGGCCGAGGTGGGCGGATCGTTCTGAGCTCAGGAGTTCGAGACCAGCCTGAGCAAGAGCGAGACTCCATGTCTACCAAAAAATAGAAAGAAATTAATTGGACAGCTAAAAATATATCTAGAAAAAAAAATTAGCCGGGCATGGTGGCTCATGCCTGTAGTCCCAGCTACTTGGGAGGCTGAGACAGTAGGATTGCCTGAGCCCAGGAGTTTGTGGTTGCTTTGAGCTTGGCTGACGCCACGGCACTCGCCCCAGGCAAGAGAGTGAGACTCTGTCTCAAAAAAAAAAAAAAAAAAAAAATACTATCCGTACCTTGTCAGGTCTATTCCTGGTGGATCTTGCTTTAATAAGTAGATTAGTCGATTTGGAGTAGTCACAAGAATATCTATAGGAAAAACAAATGGCAGAAATTGCAAAAACAAGATTCATCCCTCTTGATCTAGCAATTAAGCCTCCTCAATTTCAGGTGATAACCTGAAGCATGGAGGGAGTAGTCATACTCACTAGCCAACAACACAAAAATTCTTCATTATTAGTAAGCTAATATATATAATTTTTATTCCATCCTGGCACAAACTACTATATCCCTACTCTCTTTTTATTATCTTTGAACAGCCATCTCAACTTCTAAGAGGCAAGAACACTATAATCCAACAATCTGATTTTCAATCCCCCAGGAAAATCCTTTCTTTAAATGAAATTTTACTCAGAAGCTCAAGATAAAAAAAAAAAAAACAGATGAAAGTAGATTCTCTGGCTGATACATGGGGTAGGGATGTAAGCCATTCTTACCTACCAGAATAGTTCCATGGCAGATTAAAAATCAACAGTATAAAGCAGGATTTCTCAATGTCAGTACTGGTAACATTTTGGACCAGATAACTTTCTGTTGTAGGGGGCTGTCTTGTGCACTGCAGGATGTTTAACAGCATCCTTGGCCTCTGCCCACTATAGGGGAGTAGCACTTCTCACCAGTTATAACAACTAAAAATGTCTCCAGATATTGCCAAATGTCGTGGTGGAGGGCGGGGGCAAAATTGTCTGTAGTTGAGAACCAGTGGTATATATTTATATATGGCTACTGGGTGGAATGGGAAGGGGATCTCATTAGTTTCTCTAAAAATCAAACTAATTATATACATTACTATGACAACCCTTACATAGCAATTAGGATATTTTTAATTTCCAGATTTCTCACATGTTCTACATCCCAAGCATGAATTCCTTACCAAACTTTTTAGATGATTTAGGTCCAAATTTCTTGGCTGCCACTGCTGCTTTGTGGATCATGTGTATCCTGAATCCTGTTCCCTCAGAGATTTTTACTAACTCTCGGTGAATCTAAAACAGAAAATGATGAAAACATTAGCTGCTAAGACACTTGGATAAGATGTATAGTCTCCTTTACATTATTAATAAAATAAATCTATTACCAACTCATGAGTATCTGAAATTAAACTCATAATAATCTGTAGATTCTCATTTGAAATTTCAAAGCCTAATAAGATTCAGTAGCTTCTTCAGGCTAAGTAAACCAGTTCCAAGAGATAAAACCAACCTGTTACATATTGTTTTTCAAATACAGTGCTATTATAAGACTATTTCATACTTGGCATGTATCTTATACTAAACACATTGGCAGGCTGGTGCACATTACCGTATAGTTTTACTTTCTCAAAAACTGAGATGAGGTCTCATTTTTTTAAATAAGAAAAATAACTTGTAGAGACTATATATTTCAGTAACTGTTCAACTTCAAGGATCCTAGCGCATTCACCAAGGAAGTATAAATGTTAAAAATCATCATGTTTTAGAAAATTATAGAAAGACTTAAAAGACTTACCCATATGCAGTAAGATACAGAGCAGTGTGCTGTGTAGAGAATACTGCCCATGACAGAAGACATGGGCCTTACTCTTTTGAGACCTTTTTATTACCTTCAAGTAAGATCACTGAAGCTAGCACCGAACAACACATTCTTTTCAAAAGCTACAAGTCCTACCTGGCTGGCAAGTTCTCGTGTTGGTGATATAATCAGGGCTCTGAAGCCTTTATTTGTGGGTTGTTTCAGCTGCATTAAAATAGGAATACTAAAAGCCAAAGTTTTTCCAGATCCAGTAGGGGCAGAAGCCAGAAGTTCCCGACCCTAAAAACATGGGAGTATATTAAATACTACAAGGAAAAGTGCATATATCTTTCAGAGCCTGGTCATAATGCTACCAGCAGTAGAAATAACAAATAAAATTATATATAATGAATCCAATCATTCAAGTCCTATCTGCTTTTCTAACATCATCTATCCCTTCCATGCCACCACCGCCCCAACAGGGTTTCTGACCATTGTCCCTGAAGTCCATTTGAATGGGTAAAGAACGTGGATAATCAAAACCCAAAGATAATCCACAACCTAAATTATATCCATTACTTCAGTTTGTCTTTTCCATTAAACTCTTTTATCCAAGTAAAACTACAAAACCAACTTTTTTGTCCTGGTATCTGTACTACTTAATCCCAAAGGAAGGTTTTATTAAATAATACAATGGCTAAAGGTAAAAAATAAAAAGTGGCAATGACCTGAATTGCAATTTATAGGTGGCAATCTTTAAAAAGTCACTGTGATTGTTAAAGCTTTAAGCCAAAGTCATGACAGAAACAATCTTAAACAAAAATTAAAAGCAAATTCACTATGAGTCAACAATATCATTCAAATGTATAAACACATTCTCATTTCAGTTCTCAAAGAAAATGAAAAGGACTAGTATGGATGAAAAGGGAACTCATATACCTTGGCTACAGAACCTGAAAACCGTCTTAGTTATGTGGAGAAAAATGTCAGTTCTCATTGCTACAAAAACAAACCTCAGGAAAATTTAATGTCCAAAAACCTAAGTTAATCTATACCTCTGTCAACAAGTGACTGGATAAACAAATTATGGTATATTCATATAACAGAAAACTACTATACTCAGTAACAAACTATTGATACATGCAATATGTATGAATCTTAAAAGCATTATGCAGAGTAAAAGCCAGAAACAAAAGATTAATGTATGATTCCATTTATATAAAATTTTATAAGAGGAAAAATGAATATATGGCAGTAGAAATCAGAGTAGTACTTGCCTCTGGGGAGGGGTGGGATGAAGACTGAATAGAAAAGGCACAAGAAAACTTTCTGGAGTGACAGATATGTTTTGCATCTTCACTTGAGCAGTTGTTTCACAAGGTATGCATTGTTGAAATTCATTAACTGAGCACTTAAAAATCTATGCATTTAACTGTATGTAAAGTATATTTTAATAATAAAAAGTATTCAAAAAAATTAAGTCAGGTTATGTACAAGAATTTTAGAAAGCGTTTGTATTTCTGAAATACTTCCTGGGCATTATAAAGCAAATCAACAATGAATGAACAGAACATAGTCCTCATTCTCAGAGGGTTTATTTACACTCTAGTGAAGTGAAAAATAAACATAATAGTATGAATACCTAGTAGTGTAAAATGTAAGATAAATGCTGCAAGGAAAAGAACACACCAAAAGCCATGGAGAATTGGGGTGTAGGCGAACGGGTGTTGGTAAAGGAAAAAGATCACATCTAGTTGCAGTGATCAAGATAGGTTTTATGGAGGCACAGGCATTTGAGATGGACCTTAAAAGCAAGCAAAAGATTTTCATAGGGGAAATAAGGTAAAAGAAAGATTTCAAGGAGAGAGGGAGGAAAATGAGCAAACACACAAAGGAAGGAATGTTCCAGGCATTCTAGACCTTCATACTTACATGCAGCATAACTGGAATGGCTTGCATTTGGATTGGTGTAGGCATTTGAAAGCCTGCATCTAGAATATTTTGAAGCAGTCGAGAATTGATTTTATATTCCTGGTCAAGTTGCTGAAATGTAGTAATTGGATCAGGAAGATCAGTTCCTTGGATATGAATTTTGTGTTTATTCCGGAAGAAGTTTATCTGAAAAGTGAAGTAAAGGGCTCCCATGGATATGCCAAATACATTCTCAGATGTTATAAAGCAACAGTAATAGTTTCTAGGATAAGCTTTAGCAGCACATAAAACTTTATGGTTAAATCCAAGCCACAAAACATCACAGATATTAGGTACATTTCATGCCCTTACATAGATAAAAGATCTTCATAACAATGAAACCTATCTATCTATGCTTTATTCATATCAATGTATCACTACCATGAGTAATATCTTATTCATATTAATGTGTTACTGTCATAGTCATAACTTCTAATCTTACATAAACTTCTAGAAGGTAGGCATTTAATCCATCTATTTTCTTCACATGGTATTTAGCGTACAAGTACCAATGCTTTTTGATGATTTACCCTAAAACTCTACTTATTAAAACTGAGTGCCAAAAGTAGAATCTAGTAGTATTGATTTGGTTTCCTCATTCTCTGATCCAGAAACAGCCAAATTCTGGTTTCTGGGTTACTGACGCATTGCCACAGTAATCCCTGAAGTGAACTGAACACACCTCAGGAACACGATAGGTGTACAGCAGATACAAAAATGGTATATTTGTTGTTTCTTCTATATCCTACTCCCTGTATTCCTGAGTCATAAAATAGATTTCTTAAGAATTCTAGTCATCTAATCCCTGTCAGAGGAAATCCTTCTAAACCATTGAGCTCAACACAGAGAAGGAAGGGAGCCAAATCTTGTTGATGAAAAAAGGGTTAAGAAATTTTAAAAATTTAATTCTAAACACACTATTAATCTTGAAACTTGAATAGGTCAAGACATATCTATATATAAACATACAGGGATAGCTACATATAGATATTATCTTTAACTTTAAACTTCAAAATTTTTAGCTATAGCACAAATGCCTACTCTGCTTTGTTTTCATTAAAGTAAAATCTAAGCAAATGTAAGTAATCTTCTATTTTAACAAAACTATATTTACTTTGCCAACAGAATAACCCAAGTCCAGTGAAATAGTCACTAGGTCAGAAAAACACACACTTTGGGGGCTAAGAAATTTTTCTAACCTTTTCCTTTCTGAGATGCTCCAACTTTCCTGAAGTTAGTTTATTTTCTCGTTTAACCTTTTTATCTTCAATCTTTGCATCCACAGATGATATCCACTGTATGGTAGTACCTTCTTCTTGAGAAGTAATTTCTAAAATGTATTTTAAAAAATTAAAAGATTTTTAAGCGTGACAGTCTCGGGTATAGCAAACAGGCCACACCTTCACACTAAACAAAAGAAAAAGTAGTAGCTGACACAACTAGATGAGAGAAAGTAATAGGATGCATAAAAATTGGAAATGGAGAGGTAAGTTTTGTATTGATATAATCAGATTTCTGAAGCTCAATATCTTCTCTCTGTTGGTTGTTTCAGCTGTGCAATATATAGACAATTGCATGCTTGAGGACAGGAGATTAACTGAAAAACTACTTTAAACAATAAGAGATTTCAATAAGGGATCCAGCTTCTCTATATCTAAATAACAGCAACTAGAAAATAAATATGATAGAAGATTTCACTTACAACAGCAATGAACAAAACACAATATTTAGGGCTATTTAATACTATAATGATAGCAATTTCCCCTAAATCTATATTTTTGTTTTTGTTTTTTTTTTCCCTAAATCTATAAATAACACTAGTTCAACTAAACGCAACGACAGGAATTATTTTGGTGACTGGACTAGCCGACTTTAAAGTGTATATGGAATAATAAGTATGTGAGAATAACCTGAAAAGTTCTAAGAGTAATGAGCAAACATTAGTTCTACTGAAATTTATTTTTATTTTTTTCAACTTATTGAAGCATAATCAACATATAATAAACTACATATATTTAAAGTATATAATTTGAAGAGTTTTGACATATCTATACATTCAGTAAACCATCACCACATTCAAGGTTATTTCCATTACTTCCCAAAACCTCCTCATGGCCCCTTACAATCCTTTACACCTCGGCAACCACCAATCTAATTTCCATTTATGTAAAATTCCAGAAAAGGCCAACTATAGATTAAGAGTTAGTTAAAAAGATGAAAAGGCAAGCCAGACAGGGAAAAATATTCACAAAGTATAGATTAGTTTGCCTTTTCTGGAATTTTATATAAATGGAATCAGGTAGTATGTACCAATTTTAGTCTGGCTTCTTTCACTTAGGATAGTTATTTTGAGATTCATCAGTATTGTAGCATAAGTTACTGTGCAATAGCTTAACATTTGATTACTAGGTAGTATTTCATTACATGGGTATACAATTTGTTTATCCTTCACCTACTGAAGGGCATTTGGGTCATTTCCAGTTTTTGGCTATTACAAATAACTTTGCTATTAACATTTGTGTACAAATCTTCCTGAAGACATATGTTTTCCTTTTCCTTAGGTAAATATTTAGGAGTGGAATACCTCTGTAATATGGTAGGTGCATGTTTAACTTAAAGAAAAAAAATCCCAATCTGTTTTCCAAAGTGGGTGTACCTCTTTACCATCAATGGTGTGAGAGCTTGTTTCTGTACATCCCTGCCAACACTTGGTATGGTCAGTCTTTTCATTTTTAGCTATTCTAACGGGCATGTAGTAGCATTACACTGTGGTTTTAATTTGCCTGATGACTACTGATGTTGAATAACTTTTATGTGCTTATTGCCATGCGTATATCTTCTTTGGTGAGTGGATGCAAGTCTTCTGTGTGATATACATGTTGCGAATATTTTTTCCTGTCTGGCATGCCTTTTTCATCTTCTTAATACCATCTTTCAAAGAGCAAAAAATTTTAATTTTGATGAAGTTCAATATATCAGTTTTTTCTTTTATGGTTTGTGCTTACTTCAAGGTCACAAAGATTTTTTTCCTGTATTTTCTTCTAGAAGTTTTATAACTTTAGATTTCACATTTTAGTCTGAGTCATTTCAAGTTAATTTTTGCTTATAGTGTGATGTTAGGTTTGCTGTTCATTTTTTTCCACATGCATGCAGCATAATTTGTTGAAAAGACTTTCCTTTTCCCATTGAATTGTCTTAGTACCTTGACTGAGAACTAACTGACCATATATGTATAGGTATGGACTAAATGGATGCACTATTCTGTTCTGTTGATCCATGTACGTGGAATCTTCAAAAAGTTCTTTGAAAATGCATATTAAGAAAAACTATGTGTGTGTTTTTGTAAAACACTGGTGTTTTACAAAAAGTTTATGGGACCAATGTCCCAAAGAAGTCAGCAGTTTACAAATGAATAACTCATTTTAAGGGGTGAAATGGTGTTGAAGATGAAGCCTGCAGCAGCAGACTATTCACATCAATTTACAAGGAAGAAAGTCATCTTGTTTGTGCCCTAATTGAAAAGGACAGATGATTAACAGCGGAAACACCACAGACATCTGAATTGGTTCAGCTTACACAATTTTGACTAAAAAATTATAGTTGAGCAAACTTTTCCACTAAATGGGTGCCAAAACCATTGCACCCAGATTGGCTGCAGACAAGAACAGAGCTTTCAATGGAAATTTTAAACAAGTGGGATCAAGATCCTGAAGCATTTCTTCGAAGAACTATAACAGGAGATAAAACATGGCTTTACCAGCATGATTGTGGGAGGAAGCCATAGCACAATCAAAGCAATGGCTACTAATAAGTCCAGTAAAAGCAAAAGCAGACTGGCCAAGAGCAAATGTTATGGCAACTGTTTTTTGGGATGGTCAAGGCACTATGCTTGCTGACTTTCTGGAAGGCCAAAAAATGGTAACATCTGCTTATTATGAGAGTGTTTTGAGAAAATTAGCCAAAGCTGATTGCCTGAGAAAGCTACACTAGAAAGTCCTCCTCCCTCACAAACAACAATGCTCCTACTCATTTTCTTCTCATTTAATAAGGGCAATTTTGCAAGAATTTTGATGGAAAATCATTAGGCATCCACCTTTTAGTCCTGATTTGGCTCCTTCTGACTTCTTTTTGTTTTCTGATCTTTTTAAATATATTTAAAAAAAATTTTTTTAGAGCCTTGCTCTGTCATCCCAGCTAGAGTACAGTGGTATTATCATAGCTCACTGCAATCTCAAACTCCTGGGCTCAAGTGATCCTTCTGCCTCAGCCTCTCCAGTAACTGGGACTATAAGCATACACCACCACACCCGGCTAATTTTTCTGTATTTGGTAGAGATGGGGTCTCGCTCTTGCTCAGGCTGGTGTTGAACTCCTAACCTCAAGTGATCCTCCCACCTCGGCCTCCCAGAGTGCTAGGATTACAGGCATGAGTCACCACTCCTGGCCCTTGTTTCCTAATCTTAAAAATAATCTTTAAAGGGCATCCATTCTTCTTCAGTTAATAATGTAAAAAAGACTGCATTGACATGGTTAAATTCCTAGGACCCTTAGTTCTCTAAAGATGAACTAAACAGCTGGTACCATCACTTACAAAAGTATCTCAAACTTGATGGATCTTATGCTGAAAAACTTTATATATTTTTTTTTTTTTTTTGAGACAGAGTCACACTCTAATTTCCTGAGTAGAGTGACGTGGCGTCCGCCTAGCTCACAGCAACCTCAAACTCCTGGGCTCAAGCGATCCTTCTGCCTCAGCCTCCCGAGTAGCTGGGACTACAGGCATGCACCACCATGCCCGACTAATTTTTTCTATATATTTTTAGTTGTCCAATTAATTTCTTTCTATTTTTAATAGAGACGGGGTCTTGCTCTTGCTCAGGCTGGTCTTGAACTCCTGAGCTCAAACGATCCACCCGCCTTGGCCTCCCAGAGTGCTAGGATTACAGGTGTGAGCCACCATGTCCAGCCCAAACTTTATATTTTTAATCTTTTAATTCCATTTTCCCACAAGTTTTCTGAAGTCCCCTCATATCTATCTTTCTGGAAATATCAAACTATCTCAATGAATGTTGTTTTATAGTAAGTCTTAAAATCAGGAAGGATAAGTCCTCCAACTTTATTCATCTTTTAAAAAATTGCATAGGTTATATGAGGTCCTTTGTCAATGTCTACAAAAAGGCCTGCTGCAATTTTAATTGGGATGGCATTGACTCTGTAGATCACTCTGGGGAGAAAATATTAAGTTTCCTAATCAATAAACATGGTATTCCTCTCTACTATACTGGATTTTTGTAACATATAAGGCCAAAGTAATTAAAATAAGCTGGTATCAGTATATGAATGCAGAAATACACATCCATAGACTAGAACAGAGTCCAGAGATAGACATGAATATATATATATATGGGAAGTTTACGATTAAAGGTGTATTTAAATCCAATAGAGAAAAGATGAATTATCAACATACGGTATTAGGAGAATTACTTAGCCATCTAAAAAAAAATCAAGTTAGTTCCCTGTTTGCTCCTTATACCAAATAAGGAGTCACAGATTTTAATATGAAGGGTCAAAGATTTTAATATAACAAAATGAAACTGCAAATAAGAAAACATGGAAGAATTTTTTAAAAAATGAATTTAATGCTCTGAAGGCCAAAATATATAAATTAATAAAGAAGATGTGACACATGGCAAACTGGAAACATATTTGCAAAGATAATATGCTAGACACAGAGCTAATTTCCTTAACATAAGAGGTTTAATAAATCAAGAAGAAACAGATGAACAACTGTATACAAAAGGGGTACAAAGTGTATGAGGGGACAAATTCACAGAAAGAGAAAATTCTCATATACTGCTGGAGGGTGTCACGAAGTAGACTTTAAAAAAAAATTTTTTTTGTCTGCTTCATGAGATAAGTGGTACTAAGATCCAAACCATAACTAATTTACAAGATCTTAAATTTTCCAATTAAAAATGGATATATGTCTATACATACATCATAGATTTATGGCCTATCCACATTTATTGCTAATGATTATAGTACATATGTGTGTATTTCTGCTTGCCCAACATTTGAATACTTTTCCTAAGTTTGTGGCATGTCCTTCTTGTTAATCTTAGTGACAGGTTTTATCAAACTTCCTTGCAGCCAAGTTAGAAGAATGACTTTTACTGTAACATTGTAACAGCAAAAGTATGGAAACAATGTACTAAATGTCTATCACACAGGAACTTGCCAGATCAATTATGGACCATCCCCACAAGTATGATGGGATACTACGCTGTTACAATGAACAATGCAAAGTATTTCCTGCTGATACAATGTTTCTGGTAGATAATTCTACAATATCTAAATTTAAAATAAATCTATTTGTTAACTCTGCAATCCCACCTCTAAGAATTTCTTAGATGGATATACTCATATATACACACAAAGATAAGCAGAATGACATTTACTGCAACACTATAACAGCAAAAGTGTGAAAACAAATTAAATGTCCATCACACAGGAACTTGTTAAATCAATTATGGAATGTACAGTGGGATACTTGCCGTATTAAAATGAACAAGGCAGTGTACTTCCTGCTGATTCCAAACAATCTCCAAGATACATTGTTTTTAAAAAAGAGAAGTAGGGAAAAAGTTCACAACAGAACATATATAGAATATTCATGTTTATAAAGTATATATAAACATAGGTATATAGAGTATTTGTCTTTTTAAAGGAAGGCATAAATACATGTGAATAGAATATCTCCAGAAAAATACAAAAGAAATTCATAGTGGTTGCCTCTAGAGAAATAGGAGACTAGAGATGAAGAATGGGAAGGAAATTTACTTTTTATCATTGTATGACTTAAGTATTTACAAAAAAAGTAAATGGCTAGGAAACTTAAAAGATAGCACAGATAAAATAAATAAATAAATACCCCTATAGCACAGTGCAGAAAAAGACAAAAAACTCTGTGAAAAATAAAGAGTAAGAACAGACAATTCACAAAAGATGAAATGTTAATGTCCAGTAAAGCATATGAAAAGATGCTCAACTTGCCAGTTGTCAAGAAAGTATACTAAAAAATAGTTTCATTCACTGGATTGGCAAAAAAGGTAAGACCAATAACATTCAGTACAAACAAGGGTGTGGGAAGTTATTTTGCAGTATATGTTCAAAGAAAGAAGCATGCATATCTTTTCACCAAGTGATTCCACTTTTGGGATGCTATTCTACAGAAATAACAATACCTGCACAAAAAGATATATATACAAATATCTTTATTATAGCAATATTTGTAACCACAAGTATCTGGAAACAACCTGAGTGCCATCAACTAAGTAATGACTCTATATTGTCTGACTTGAAACCTTAAGCTTGTATTATTTTTGTAATTGAACAAATTTAAATAAAGAGAAAAAACATAACAGAAATCAAAGACTAACCTGAAGTTATTTTCTTCCTCTTTTTCTTGTTCTGCTCCCTCTTCCTTTCAGTTAGGCTCTCTTCTTGTTTCTTTTCATTTTGGAGCTCCTGATGTGTTTGTGATGCTCCACACTCATCTGGGACAGACTTCTTGTTTCCAAAAAAGTCCAGTCCCTGAAGCACCTCCGAAGAATCAAAGTCATATTTCCTTTTTCCTATCTAAAATCCAAAACATTTAATATGAAGTCTACTGACAGAATAGCACTGCTTTCATTCAAGCAAGATTGACAGAGAGGATATAGGTCCAATGACTCCCCATCTTTTCTACTCTTTTTTCAAATATCTGTCAAGCTGACAAGTGTGTTGGGGCAAATGGAATCCAAAAAGATACCTTTCCTGACCTTATAATAGTAACAATAATAATCACAATAGCAATAAACACTTATATACACTTACTATACGTCAAGGAAATTTCTAAGCATGTTTATACATGTTAAATTACTTCATCCTCACAAGCCTACAAGGTAAACAACAGTATTAAAGATGAGAAAACCGAGGTATTCGGGGATTAAGTAGTTTAACCAAGCTCTCAAAACTATAATATTAAATAGTAACTGGCAGACTTAGAGTGCTCCAGAGTTGATACTCTTAAACTACATTATACTGCCAGTTAGAGAAGAAGAAACTCATGTCGCAGGCACACACAAAAGTCCCTTGTCCCAATACCAAGGTTGACATTCAAGATTTTCCACGACTGGGCCCCAATTGATTTCTCCCAATTTATCACTTACTACTTCCCCATATAAAATCTCCCATTTCTAAATCGCTCTTCTCATTGGTTACTTAACACGCCATGTGGTTGGAGCAATAAAAAGAACCATACCCGGTACAACTATACTCATCCCAAGCTAACCATGGGTAGACTACAGTGAAAGAATCTGTTTTCTCCATTTTTGGTTTTTTCTGTTTTTGAAAAATTTTTCACCAGTTTCGAGAAAATGTTCCCTATGAAAGATTCCAACTTTGCTTTGAATAAACTAAGAAGAGGGGAAAGAGCGTCTTCATGCCAAGTCCAACTAGGTCTACGATAGGATAGGAAAAGAGTTTATTTAGAAGGCTTGAACCAGGTAGGTCTGCGGGTAAGCTGAACACACAAGGAGGGGAACTACTCCAAGGGATGTCGGTGTGCGCCGGCTCCCCTAGCAGCCGATTTATCCTCAGGCTCCTGCTCCTCCGGAGTTACAGGGGCCTCGGCCCCCTGCGCACAGTACCTGAAATCTGGCTGCATCTTCTGAGAAGCGTCTCACGTCAAATTTGGCCCCCGCGCCTAGCCGGCGAAAGAGATCGTGGGCATCCATCTTTTACCCAGAAAGCCCCGCGGTTCTACGGCGCCTGCGCAGACGACTGCCTTTGCCTCGAAGGAAAAGGCTCCGGCTACGCTGTGAGAGGAAGTGGCTCCTGGAGGCGGAGCCTGGCCGTGGTGAGAAACTCGTATGGTTTATTGTCGAGTAATACGTATCTATTTATAAATTCTTTTAAAAAATATTTATAAATATCCTTTTATGCCGGGCACTGTTCTAGACTTTGAAAGATACTTTGGTAAACAACATCCCAAAATTCCTCTTTTTAGGGAGCTTACATTTTAGTGGGGACAGTAGATATTTTTAACAAATAAACAAACGAGATAATCTCTGAAAGTAATAAGTGCTGTGAAACAAATAAAAAGGTATAATTGATAGAGAAGAGGGTTGGGGGGCAGCTTTTACCTGGATTAAATTACTCTGTTGAAGTGATACTTGAGCCAAGAGGGGACCTTTCCAAGATCTGGCAACAGCGTGCCTGAAGAGGGGGAAAGGTTTGGAACATTGAGGGAATAGAAAGAATGCCAGTGTGACTGGAGCCAGGTTGCAGTGTCCAAGAGTAGTACAGATAAAGTTGGACGGACAAACAGAAACCAGATTTTACAGAGTCTTTTTTTTTTTTTTTTTTTTTTGAGAAAGAGTATCACTCTTTTGCCCCGGCTAGAGTGAGTGGGCTAAAGTGAGTGCCGTGGCGTCAGCCTAGCTCACAGCAACCTCAAACTCCTGGGCTCAAGTGATCCTCCTGCCCTCAGCCTCCAGAGTAGCTGGGACTACAGGAATGCGCCACCATGCCCGGCTAATTTTTCTATATATTTTTAGTTGTCCAATTAATTTCTTTCTATTTTTAGTAGAGACGGAGTCTCGCTCTTGCTCAGGCTGGTTTGGAACTCCTGAGCTCAAAACAATCTGCCCGCCTCGG
>CAUYSK010094931.1:0-13602 GCA_963575035.1 Avahi laniger
AAGGAAAACCACGTGGGATAGTTGACCTTCCTTCTCCACCTCCAACTGTGCACTCTGGGAATTCTCTTACTAGTAGTATCAGCAGCATCTTGCAGCGTATAATCTGAATATGGATGCTTTATTTTAGTCTCTGCTCCAGTACTGACACCCTGGATCACATAGGCCTGCCCAAAATCTTGTGCCTGGTTTCCCTGAGATTCTGAGGATCGAAAAAAAAAAAAAAGAAGAAGAAGAAGCAGCAATATATCCGAAAGCCTCTTGGAATAAGTACACAATATATTATACATAGTTTGCAGTTAAGATTGGTATGTTTTTAACATTAGTGTACACTCTGTTGGTCAAGCACATTAGTGTTCCATTACTGGAATAATATCTGGTGACATGCCAAGTGTCTTCTGATTTGACATCAAAGTGGGAATGAAAGCCAACTTGAAAGAGTGAACTAGCATCTGTGAAGCTCCTTGTCACTGAGATAACTGACTTTATATTGATATTTTCCAATTTCATCATTTGCTTTTGCTTTCCATCCTGAGCGGCATATTTATTGTTATTTTGGATCAGTTCTCATGATCTTGGTATTAAGTGAGACAGCTATGTAAACAAGTTGCAAGCCATTATTAGTTTATCAGTAGAAGGATGTCAGGTCCATTGCCAAGATTCATTGATCTGTTTATTATGGCCCTAGCCAGCACAATATTAATGGCAATTTTAAAAACTGTTTTAGGGTTTCACTTACAGAAGTCCACTGGTTCATTTATTAACCCACATTTGGGGGCTAGCTTGCTGTATCATGTTACCAGCATCATTATGACAGTTGTTACAATTCACCACAACCAGCGAGCAATATCCCAATTGTATGTTCTATTGTTTCATTTGTGATATGAGAGCAATACAAATTGTTGATGATAATTATGTTGATTTTCAGCAGTTTGAAACTAGTAAATTAGTACATTTAGAAATATAAATATACCCAAAGGCTAATATGTGTGTTGGGGCTAGTTAACCAGTATTTATTGAGTGCCTACAGTACGTGTGGTGAACTATAATAGGCACAGTGGTAGTGCCTACAGTACGTGTGGTGGACTATAATAGGCGATGGTGTAAAACAAACAAGGAACCTATCTTGGCGCAGGTTACAATTTGTGCTAAATAAAAATGAAAGTACCTTACTATTTGAGTTAGTCTTTTCTGGCAACGCACAACCCTAAAACAATGGTGTAAAACAAAAATTTATTATTTCCCACAATTCTAGGGTTGGCTGGGCTGTTTATCAGCTTGTTTCACCTGGGCTCAGTTATGCTAGAGGGATACCTAGCTGGAGAGTGGCTGAGTGGGAAGGGCTAGCCTCACTCACATGAATGGCGGTTAGTGCTGGCTATGGGCTGGGCACTTTGCTTCTCTTTCAGGTGGCCTCTCATCTTCTAGTAGGCCAGACCAGCTTCCTTACATGTTCTCAGGGCAATGCTCCAAGAGGGTGAAAGAGGAAACTGCAAGGCCTGTCAAGGTCTAGCCTCGGGAATTGCATAACATCATGTTTGCCACATTCTACTCATCAAAGCAAGAGACATAAGGGCAGCTCAGCTCCACAGGGGTGGAGAAACAGACTGCAACGCTTGACAAAAAGAGCAGTAAAGTCACATTAAAAAGGTGACCACATACCAGGATGGCTATGTTAGGGCTCAGAAAACAATATCCCAAAATATGGTACTTTGACATGCTGAACTAAAGAAGCAGTGCCAAGGTCTCTCTGATACCCCCCCCCACCACCAAAGCACAGGATAAGGCTTTTCTAAAAGTTCCCTTATCTATCTAGAAACCAGACCCACCGAAGAGAAGAGAGACACAATTGCCTTTGATCCTCTCCCTGAAATTTCATCAACCAGAGAAGATTGAAATTCATATTATAGAGCAAGAGACTGAAAATTAACACCACATCTAAAGTCCAGATGATCTTTGTCCCAAACTATTGTCTATTCTCAGGTCCCATACAATTTTTAAAAAGAATTGTTTATTAACCATTGTCTGAGCATTGGGCCCATTCATTCCCCCTAAAAATCATTTAATACCCCTCAAAATGGCCACGTTTCCCCCATCTTTCCTTGCCCTATGTAGAAGGAGTATATAAGCATCTGGACCTCACTGGGTTATTGAGTAATCATTCTCCTGTGATTCCCCTATGCTTAAACGTATGTCTTTTTATCCTATTAATCTGCCTACTGTTCATTTTCAGGGAACCTTTTGAGGGCAGAGGGGAAGCTTTCCCTTGGCCTTCACAGGTGAAATTTGTGCCAAGTTTTACAGTCTACCACACTTACTATGTAAAAATTAGTCCTTCACAAGGGTTGTTTTTGCATTTCAAAATCCTTATTCTGTTGCTATAGATGATCAATACCCAGCTCTTCTCATACCTTAAGTTCATACAGGTTCCTTTTCCTATGTCAGTTTAAGTTCTTCAAGTGTCTAAAAACTTGTAGACATGATTTTCCTGTCAAAGCATCTGGCCTAGTGTTCAGAAAATAGGGGGCTGCTATTTATGCTTTAAAAAATTGCAGAAGGAGATAATTGTAGAGCCCTGGAAACAAAGAAGAACTAATTAATTTCATGTTTCCCAATGTTAAAGTCCATTTATCTTCAGTTGCTTTTAATTTTTGAGCCTGAAGGCATTATCTTTTTTAAACTTTTAAAGAATATCTTCTAATAAAAACAATGGGTTAAAGTAACATTGTATTATTCTAGAAAATAAGTTATTAATTGTATGGCAAATTTAGATGTGCTCTGTACATGGAATAAATTTACTTACATTATTTTCTGTTATTGACTGCTGTTTACACATTAAAATCTGGGATTTGACTCCTAGGTTCTCTGGAAATAAGTCTTTCCAGAATTACATTGACTTTGCAATTTGTTTATTTAAATTATTTTTGGAATAAGTTGTTTATTCCCGTGATTCAAAACTCAAAAGATGGCCAGCCACAGTGCCTCACACCTGTAATCCTAGCACTCTGGGAGGCCAAGGCGGGAGGATTACTCTGAGGAAGTCTGAGGTCAGGAGTTCAAGACCAGCCTGAACAACAAGAAGACCCATCTCTACCAAAAATATTATAGAAAAAATTAGCCAGGTGTGGTGGCATACACCTGCAGTCCCAGCTACTTAGGAGGCTGAGGCAGGAGGATTGCTTGAGCCCAGGAGTTTGAGGTTACAGTGAGCTATGATCAGACCATTGCATTCTACCCAGGGCAACAGAGAAAGACTCTGTCTCAAAATAAAACAAAACAAAACAAAACAAAATGAATAAAACAAAAAAACCCTCAAAAGATACAAAGGGATGTATCCCATCAAAAGTCTCACTGTCGGTGCTGGGAAAATTGGATGAATCGGATAGCCACATGCAGAAGAATGAAACAGGATGCCTACCTCTCACCACCCACAAATATTAATTCAAGAAGGATAAAAGACTTAAATATAAGGCCTGAAACCATAAGAATTCTAGAGAAAAATGTAGGAAAAACTCTTCTAGATATTGGCCTAGAAAAGGAATATATGACTAAGACCCCAATGGCAATCATGACAACAACAAAAATAAATAAATGGGATTGGATTAAACTAAAAAGCTTCTGCACAGCTAAGGAAACAATCAACAGACAAATAGACAACCTACAGGATGGGAGAAAATATTTGTAAGCTATGCATCCAATAAAAAGCTAATATCTAGAATTTACAAAGAAATCAAGCAAATCAACAAGAAAAAACAAACAACCCTATTAAAAAGTGGGCAAAAGACATGAACAGAAGTTTCTCAAAAGAAGAAAGACAAATGGCCGACAAATATATCAAAAAATGCTGAATGTCACTAATTACCAGGGAAATGCAAATCAAAGCCACAATGAGATATCACCTAACACCAGTGAGGACGGCTTTTATCAAAAAGTCCCAAAACAATAGATGCTGGCATGGATGCAGAAAGGAACACTTATACACTGTTGGTGGGACTGCAAATTAGTACAAACCCTATGGAAAACAGTATGGAGATTCCTCAAAGAACTAAAAGTAGACCTACCATTTGATTTGGCAATCCCACTATTCAGTATCTACCCAAAAGAAAAGAAGACTTTTCATCAAAAAGACACCCACACTCAAGTGTTTACTGCAGTACAGTTCACAACTGCAAAGATGTGGAATCAACTCAAGTGCCCATCAATTCATGAGCAGATTTATAAAATGTGTTATATGTATATCATGGAGTACTCAGTCATGAAAAAAGATAAATTAATACCTTTTGCAACAATCTGAACGGAACTGGAGACCATTCTCCTAAGTGAAGTATTTCAAGAATAGAACAAATACCACTTGTACTTACTATTAAATTGGAACTAACTGGTGGAACTAACTGATGAGCACACATGTGCACAAACTCAACAGCAATCAAGCAGAGGGGAGGGGGTAAGAAGGGAGGGGCAAAAACCTACCTAATGGTAAAATGAACACTATTTGGGTGATGGGCACACCTATAGCCAGGACTCAAGCATTATGAAAATGATCCATGTAATCTAAAACATTTGTAGCCTCTTAATATTTTGAAAATTTTAAAAGGGCAAGAAAAAAAAAAAGGAACAAAAATGAACCATAAAAAAAGGTTTCACTCTCACTCATTTCTCCCTGTCTGATAATGAGAAGGTGATTAAATTATGAGATCAGAACCCCCATAAATGAAATTAGTGTCCTTATAAAAGGGCTTGAGCAAGTGGGGTCCCTCTCTTCTCCTCTTCTGCCAGATGAGGACACAGCATTCTCCCATTTTCTTTGCTCTTCCTTCCCTTCTGCCATGTGAAGACGCGGCAAGGAGGCCCTCAGCAGACACCAGATATTGGCACTGTGACCTTGGACTTCCCAGGCTGCATAACTGTAAAACATAAATTTCTGTTCTTTATAAATTACCCAGTCTGTGGTATTTGTTATAGCAGCACAGAAAGACTAAGACACTGTCCATAATTTAATTATTATTCTGGACCAAAACCCACTTTTTGGATTGCCTGCAACACATCTTTAGTTATTTCCTTTTATTTTTTCCCTTGAATTCATTCGATAAGGTATACCACTTAATCACAACCTTTGGGTTAACAGAGGTTCAGTAATAATTGCTGTTCATAATAATGAGAAATCCTGCTCAATCCTGATATACCCTCTGGCCTAATAAAGAAAAATGTTAATGATGGCAATTACAAATAATTTTAGGATTTATATATATTTTAATTAGTATGATTCTTAAAATTGGTATTGGATATAGATTCTCATTGACCCTTCATTTCTAATTTTCCTCATTTCAATCTACTCTATACATTGCTGCCTGAATAACTTTTAACATTGTAAATCTGATCATGTTGCTCTCCAGCTCAAAAGCTTTGATAGCTTCCCATTGCCAACCAAAATAAATACAGTCTTCTTCTATAATCCAAGATCTTTCCATATGCTATGGTTTGAATGTGTCCTCCAAAAGTTCATGTGTTGGAAACTTGGTTGCCATTGTGGCGGTGTTGAGGGCTGAGGCCTTTGGGAGGTGATTGGGTCATGTGAGCTCTGCTCTTATGAGTGGGATTAGGATTATTATCATGGGAGTGGATTTGTTATCTTGGGAGCTTGGTCCCCTTCTCTTAAATGCTCACTTCTACCTTCTGCCCTTCAGCCATAAGATGGCCCTTGCTAGGGGCTGGAATCATGCTCTTGGGCTTCCCAAGTTACAGAACTGTGAGCCAAATCAATCTCTTTTCTTTATAAATTATCCAGTCTGTGGTATCCTGTTATAGCAGCATAAAATGAACTGAGATACCATCTTTCTTTTGACCCAGAAATTGGCAACATATACATTTTATATTGTGATCCAGAAAATAAACATATACATAAGCAAACACACACTCAATAACAGAAACAAATCTTTCACAAAAAGTTCCTACCGTTACTATATGCAATGAATTCTGATATTTTGAAACAAACAAACAAAAAATGCGATGAGTCACTAAATCAATTTTTAAACCTAAAGTTTGCAAAACATGGTTCTACAGCATAGCCAAACATGGCAAGTTTCTTCAGAGTTTGGTAAAACCTACTCCAGTGATACCAAAACCTGTTTGCTTGTTAGAATCACTCCAAGAACTGAAATTATTTAAAAAAAAAAAAAAAGCCAACATAATCTAGATCTCTACCTTTAAAAATTCTCATTCGTAAGATCTGGGAAGGAGCCCAGAAGCCTTTGTTTTTATTACATCTCCCTAGTTAATTCTATTATGCAGCCAGATTTGGGAACAATTGCTCTTACCATGTACTACTTGTCTTTCCTCTATCCCAACCAAATATTTCTTGCTTTGCAGATGTTCTTTCTTTGTACATTAATTTTCCTCTACCTGGTATCTGTGCCCTCTGCTTATTGGAATCTTTCGAGGCCCAGGTCAAATACTACTTCCTACTTATTCTTCTAACCTAAAGAACAGTCTCCTTTTCCTGGGCTTGCCACAGTATATATTTGGGTTTTGTTGATGTGCTTATCTTTCTAATACATTGTATGCAAGCACATTATAATTGCCCCTTGTCAGGGAGAACGATGACCTACTTAAAGTAAGAATTTGAAAAACTTCCTTGAAATGGAAACTAGAGGAGCTAGTTAAAGACAGTTTAAGCAATATCAGATTCTGTTATATTTTAATGTGATATTATGGGCATGAATAGGTGAATGTTAAGCCTTTCTGTAGGGGATATGCATGCAACCTAGGTTTTGATTAACTCTTTTCCAAGATTCCTTTCATCACTGCCTTCCAAAGGAAGAGACTGGCCAGATCTAAATGTCCATATCCGAAAGAGAGTAGGACTAAAATTCTTCCCATCCTATTTGATGTTAAGCTCCCTTAAGAGTAGCTAGTCTCTGTGACTGGAGGTTTCCAGGTCATGTCTATGAGCCTGAAGCAAATCAAATACCCTAAATGTTTTATTTCCATCTGATTTAGCTGCGCGTGTTCAGAGCACCATTACAATTTTATGTTTTCCATTTTGCATGGGTATAAATTAAAGCACAGAGAGGATTTGATTAGCTCAGGATCCCAGAGTGACTGAAATGATGGGAATAAAGTCTTGCTCCCCAGATTCCTGGCCCAGTGCACTCTGTACTAAACCACAGGTATGTCGCCTTCTTGCTGATGAGGCCACACAGCGTTCCTTGGAGGGGATATCCACTAGCTCTGGGAGGATGAAGGCATGGGGGGAGGCTTCCAGAGAGCCACGCAGAGAGTCAGAGTAAGGGTTAATGACGTCCTGGAAGTCTGAGTGAGCATTTTGGAATATGGTTTAGAAAACTTGTGGTTAGCAACTACTTAACAGGGTTTGGGGATATTTATTTTAAATGTCAAGCCACTTTGCATTTATGGGTAATATCTAGTCCTTCGTGTTCATCTACTCTGAGTACAATGCAAACAAAATGATAAGACAATATAAAAATATAAAGTTTTGAGAAAAAAGATGCCATCATTACAATTCTTAGAAAATACTAAAATTTAAAATGCCACCAATGACAAAATGAAAATGGTGGTGGTGGTGGTAATGATCAGATTGTAGAAATGGGTATCAGAATTAGCAACGACTGGAAATTCTGGCCTCCATATATGTCTTGGAAGAGGGAAAATCACTGAAGAGTCCCATTATATACCCAAGATTGCAACGTCACCCCATCCAACCCTCTCGTTGGTGGACCCTCTCGTTGGTGAATCTGGCCTCATCTGGAATGACATGTATCTTGGGGCTTTGCCCCATTTTCATAACATTTTGGTTGAATACACATGGTCTCTCTGCCTGGTCTCTCACTCCAACTTTAATCTCCCTTACTCTTCCCCCTGCATCTGGGCACACCTATCACACTAAACTTTAAACTCCTTTCTCATCTCAGGGCCTTTGTAAATATTGTTTTCTGTGCCTAGGAGGAGCTGCCCACTGATCTTTACAAGGTTTATCATTATTATAATCCCAGTAGTTTATCATCTTAGAGAAGCTTTCTCTGACTTGCTAATACTATACCGTTTTACTCTGCAGTTATCTGACACCAACACTTTACCCCTGGTCATTCTGCATCTCAGCATACTATTTTATTTTATTTATTTACTCATTTATTTATTCTTTTCTTTTTTGAGACAGAATGTTGATCTGTCGCCCAGGCTGGAGTGCAGTGGTATAATAGCTCACTTCTACCTCGAACTCTTGGGCTTAAGTGAACCTTCTGCCTCAGGCTCCAGAGTAGCTAGGACTAAATGCAAGTGCCACCATGCCCAGATAATTTTTTTTATTTTTTGTAGATACAGAGTGTCACTATGTTGTCCAGGCTGGTCTGGCATTCCTGGCCACAGGCAATCCTCTTGCTTTGGCCTCCCAAAGTACTGGGACTACAGGCTTGAGCGACCATGATCAGCCTCTATTTTATTTTCATTAATGCATTTATTACCATCTAAACACTAATTTGTTAACTTATTCTTTGTCTATCTTCCCCACTAAATAGTAAGCTCAGGGAAAGTAGAGGCCTTGTCTACCCTAGTCAAGGTTTTACCCCCAGCATCTAGAGTAGTACCTGGCAACTAGTAAGGTCTAAATATATGTGTTATATAAATGAAATATCCATCAATGATGTCACTGGAGGAAATGCCTCTTCAACCTATGGGTTGCTCTAAGAAATTGCCTAATAATGATTTTTGGGATGACTTCAGCAAGTGCATTAGGTAATATTTCCAAAACGTCAGCTGGCTGCATAGTAAACATTAGCCAAGCTTCACTGTTCACTCAGGAAGATGAACTCAGAGTTTGCATAACCAGTGGGGTCAGCTTCCTATTGGACAATCTCTTACATATACATAGTAAAGGATGGAGGGCAGGTGTCCTGGGCATCAGGGAGCAGCTGTACCCTAGCCTGTTGTGCCTGCTGCTGGCAACAGAAGAGCTCTGATGAAAAGCAGAGGAAATTACAGTTGTCAGGCCTTGTGGTCACAAGGGCATGTGTTACATTTGCAAGGTCATCATGGAATAATTCAGGGTGTAGCTTGCACACATTCTGCTGCTGAAAGGGAGATTTTTGTTTTTTTCTTTTTCCCTACCACATGCGACACATGGTTTGTCAGAGGAAGGGCACGAGATCAGCAGCACTGATGAGCTGGCTCGGTGTTTTTAGGCCACAACTTTAATAAACCAAGACTCCCTTCTGACTCCTCTAAAAGAGCCAACAGAATTTACTCATTACCAAGTGTGAACAGCAATCACACAAAGTCACCAGATAGCTTTTGCCTGCCATGCCAAAAGGCACTTCTCAAAAAAAATTTCCAAATAATAACACTGTCAATGTTTATTTTATTAATACTAAAATCTTTGGGAAGAGTGTTAACCTACTTCTTAGCCACAGACAGGTACAAGTTTTACTTCTCTAGTACGAATCTAGCATTTAAAAGAGAATAGAGAACTATAATGTAAAGTTACATTTGGAAAAGCACACAGTGTACTTAATATGCGTAAAGTCGATAGAGGACCAAACAAATGCTAAGGCCTATTTGCTGGCTAGGGGTGCATATTAATACTCTATAACTAAGTGATTGGGACTTCCCCAAAGTCTTTGGTGATGTAAGAGTCAGAAGGCATGTAACCATGTGGTCGATTAGTTCCCTATGTTCATTAGAGGACAAAGCATTGACATAGGAATGGGTAGCTTGTGTTATAATCTCAAGTTGTCTATTTTTGTGCCTCGTGGGCTTTGTAAAAGTATATTTAATCTCTCTGAACTCTAATTTCTTCATGTGTAAAATGGAAGTAACTTTGTCACAGGGTTGTTGAGAAAATGAGATGAGATAGCCTGGGTAAAGTGTTCTGTAGGTATTCAGGAAGTATTAGCTCCTATTTTTTGGTCTCCAAAGATCCAGTGGCTCAGTCTGAGCTAAAATGCAGGTACTGCACTTCAAACTCATCCTGCAGCCTTTTCTTACCTTTCCTAAAGCCCTACAACATTCTAACCTCATCAACTTTTTCAAAATGGCTGTCAGTCTCACCCTTCTTGACTGAGGGACTCACGTAAATTACTTCCTGTGGGTTTTACTTGGTTATAAATGCAAACTCTGTTTTAAAGTATTTAACTTTTGTTGGTAATTTGGGAAGAGATTCACCACATTGAATGACACCCTTGCATTTTTTTAGGTTAGACAAATTGTGTCATAGTTCTGAAGAAATGAATAACATTAGTTCAGCAAAATAATAAATGCCTTAGCTTACATAAGGCAAATTAGAAGATAAATGGCTTATGGCATCTCAGTCATAAGTTAAGGATAAAAGTGAGGGCCTTAGAATTTAACTAATCAAGTACATTTTCTAAGCATTCTCAACAGTTAAACATTTATGTACAGATGGAGTACAAAATATGTGGTGCATAAATGAAATACATATTTTCTTGGTATGAGAGAGGTGACTTGGCTATATATAAAGGATGGAGAACACAAGAGATGAAAGAGATACGTAAGGGGGGCTCTGTTTGACACAATTACATTGCAATCATATACATAGCTCAGAAGAAATGGGGCTTTAACCAAGTCCCTTTTTACTTGAGCTGCAGACACACTACATGGCTGAAGCAATAAGTTAATACATCAAAACAGCATGCAATGGAAACAAACCAAACAGAAAGAGCCTGGTCCCAATGTCCAGGTGATCAGGTACAACCGGGTCAAAACTTATCATAAGCATATGTAACCTTAGAATCTAGTATAAGAGACTTCAATTCCTACAGAAATATGTTTTTCTCATGAAATTATTTCATGTTAGGAGTTAGAAATTTGTTTTCATAAATTATTTCGCTAAACTTTATGTGTCTGTGCCTCTACCAGGGATGGTAGGGAGCTAAGAAATGCATAATGCATAGGGTTTCTGTCCTCAAAGAGCTTACTTTCTTATTAAGGAGATAAATTAGATGCATATAAAACGATAATTACATAACGGTATGTGCTTAGGTAACAAATCAATGACCCAGGCTACAAATTCTGTAGGAACTCAGAGGCGAGAGAGAGAGAGGGAGAGAGAGAGAGAGAAAGAGAGAGAGAGAGAGAGAGACAGAAAGAGAGAGAGAGAGAGAGAGAGAGAGAGAGAGAGAGAGAGAGAGAGAGAAAGAGAAATAAAGGCAGGCTCCATGAAGGATGTGAAATCTGACCAAATCCTTGCAAGATGGATGGGATTTAAGGGCTGGAGGATAGACCTGGGATGCAATATTTGCTTTAACACCTACATGCTGTGTGTCCTTAGGCAAGATAATGTTTCAGAGTCTCTTTCTCATCTGACTCTCATTCAGAGTCTCTTTATCATCACATAATAGTGATAATAATGCCTGGCTCTACAGTTTGTTGAAAAGATTCAATAACGTATGCAAAGAAAATGATAGAGAACTTGACACATAGTAGGTACTAAGTAAATTTTAACTATTAATATAACTATAAATGATCTTATGTAGTTGTGCCCCTTTTTCTGAGGGGCTTCAACTCACCTTTGGAAGTAGGTGGTAGTAAGGTGGCACAAATGTGAATAGGTAAAGAGGAAAAAGTGCGTCCAGTTGGAGAGTCAAGAGAAAAATGTAGAAATGATTATGTGTGTTTGCAGGGAAGGCTATCCAACTAGAGTAGTGGTTCATGCCTCGGTGGGGAAAACTCTGGTATAAATAGGGTGAGTCATTCATTCATTCAATACAAACTTAGTGAACAACTATTATTAATAGATACCAGGCACCATACTAGGTGTGGGAGTTGAAAAAGGGTGAGCCTTGAAAAGCTGACATTACAATTTGCCTTGACATGGTAGAAAGCAGGGAAAGATGGAAGGTTTATTTATTTAGCTACTTATTAAGCAGAAGAGAAACATAAAAATAGAATTTAAAAAGCTAAAGTCTGGCAGCAAATGGATGAGAATGGGGGTGGAAGACGGACATAAGCAGTACAACTGAAATGTTGCTACAATAGTTAACCTGAAAGAAGGGTGGTCATATAAATGACCTGGAAATGGATGGATGTGAGGAATAAATTGAAGGAGCTTCTGTGTGAGTTAATAAATGATGATTTGGGAGATAAAGGCAAGGAAAAGATGATTCGACATTGAATACAGGGTTTGCCCTTAAATGAATGAAATGAATGGAAGAATAGGAGAGACAGAAAAAGGAAAGTTGAAAAGAGAAATTTGGAAAGGTCATTGATCGTTTCAGTGTCAGAGTAAGTTTGAGATGAAGATGAGCTATTTATTGAACATTAGATTAGCAAGATTCATTTAGACAATATAAGCTATGGGACTAGAATTTGGAGAAAATAAAAATGCATATTGAGTTCAGGTTGCATTTGGGGGTGGTTCAGACACTGAAGACCATAATAAACAGAGAAGAGAAAATCATGAGGTTTGACCATTTGGGCAATTCCCACATTATGTGTGGAAGAAGTGAGCGTGCAGGGGTGGGGAGAGGAGGTGAAGGAAAGGAAGGAGCCAGCAGAGGAAAGCAAAAAAGAACCACTGGAAGGGAGCGGTTTTGAAAGATCATCAATATCGCATGAGAGTCAAAGAGAATAGGATTGGGGTAAATATTACTGCATTTATTCACAAAATGAGTAATGGATAACTATAAAATAATGCAGACTTTTAAAAATATGTTAATGGTAGGAAAATTTTTAAATATTTTGATATGACAAATATAGATCTAGTGTTTCCAAATTCCTGGCTGATATTTATATTTTGATTTGGAAATGAGAAATTGGAATTCATGAGGGTTCCCAAAATCAAAAATTTATTCTGTATTTTTTATAACACTTCATTATGTATTTCTAAACAATAATAATGAATGATCATAATCATAAATAGTGATTCATTTTTCTGTGATGTGGTTATACTAAATATCTCAGAGCTTTTCTGTAAAAAATTATATAATCATCAAGTATGATTTATTAGTATATGAAACAACATATTGTGACAAGATTACATATTTCAATAACATGTAAAAATTAACTCTAACTGATAAGGACACTTAATAATAGAAACACTAAGATATAGGGAACACTAACATAACATCGATGCGAAGAAATACATTTAAAAATTATAAGATCAAATCACAAATATTGAATATTTTAACATTTTAATATGTTAAAAATTAAAATTTTAAAATTAAACTTAAAACTAAGTTAAATTAAAACTTAGAAAACATCACTTACCTTATGTTGATCTTGCTTCCATGGTAAAGTTTCCACACGTAGAAAAACTTCTTTCATTTGCTGTTGACATTGATCAAATTGATAAGAGTAAGTCTGAAAGTATTCTAAAGTTGAGCATTAGTGTATATATTGTTTCATATAAACTCATCTTCCTTTTAGTGATGAAAATATTTTGTCGGCCTTTATGTTGGTTTTTTTTTTTTTTTTTTTTTGAGACAGAGTCTCACTCTTTTGCCCGGGTTAGAGTGAATGCCATGGCGTCAGCCTAGCTCACAGCAACCTCAAACTCCTGGGCTCAAGCAATCCTTCTGCCTCAGCCTCCCAAGTAGCTGGGACTACAGGCATGCGCCACCATGCCCGGCTAATTTT